>CABFPE010000518.1:429033-466175 GCA_900660155.1 Hofstenia miamia | reverse complement strand
ACAGTGATAAAAATTTTAATTGGTTAATTCATTGCACATCTCTAGTGTTTCCAAGGTGACAGGGAAGTGGCAGTTTATTTATTAGGAGTATCATGTATTTGTATAAATTTTGGGTTATTTATATGTAGGGGANTATATATATATATATATATATAGGAATTTTGTCTATAAAATTTAGTATCTGAATTTGACGATCTGAAGAATTAAGAAAACATTTGGTCTCCATCCTATTCTACCTATGATGTTAGTAAATCCTCGGTTAATATTTTGGAAAAAATCACCATGTGTGTAGCATAGTATGGCTTGCTTTCAGCAAGTTTTTATTATTTTTCAGCAAATCTTTCTTTCACAGCATATATGCTAGCTCATTTTTAATAAATTGGAACCAACAAAATGACAAACCAAATTATTTTCAAAGAACTGTGTTAAATTAACAATGTTCCGAAGCAAATATTGGTTCTATCATTGTGTAGAGCCTCAATTTATTCAATAAAAATTAATTAGTCTGCCAGAGCCTATCCAAGCAAATTACAAGAGAATCTCATAAATTAGAGACCTTTACATTTGGGAAAATCTTTTGAAGCATGTGTATATGATCATTACAGATAGAAGCGGGATATGAATTATCTGTTGGACATTCCATTTTTTACAACAGGTGGTCATCAATTACTGATGCTTGTAATCTGAATACACTTTAACGACACATTTTATCTGAAATTTAATAGATAAGCTAACGAGTGACTGGATTTCAAGAGGATAACCAATTGATGACTCTGTCAAGCATTGCTGGGTCAAAAAATGAATTAATAGGAACATATTGCAGGCGGATGTTTCAGTGAAATGTTTTTGATCCATTCATATTAGCAACATAAGTTAGATTAATTAACCATCAAAGAGAATATTATTTGTTTATGCATCATTTATCTGTCTCAGATGCTGTAATGCATGGCAGCTGTGTATTAGAAGGTCAGATTTTTTGAAATATTATTGCGTTAAGAGTTAGTTCACTCATTTCAATGATCGTTCATGAGCTAATATCCGTACATATTTGATTGAATTTCAACCAAGTCTTTTATTCATCTTGGGAAAACTTGTTTGTTTGCTTAAACAAGACTCTTATAAGTAGAAATTATTTTATATTTTAAAAATTGCTCGTATTTGCTATTGCAATTCATCATTGATGAACAACAGTAGATTGCCGAGTGCTCACGCAAGTGTGGTGAATTTTCTGTAAGTGTAGAACCCGCTTCAGACATTGCTGCTCCAAGCATATTAGTATCCAAATTCGATTTGTTGTGACAAAATTAAAAATTACTCTTTCCAACACTAACGTTGGGAAAATTAAATTCGAAGATCTCAGAAGTACAACAACAGCTAAATTAGGTAATATTTGTTTGTATGGATCGAACACCATTGTTAGAACATTAAACATTCCACTGAGTCTGACACCTGACCAGCGTACTAAAGTGTACCAGTTAGAAAGGTTTTCTTTATATTTCATCTCTTTATAATCATTACAATTTTATAAAATAATTATACATGGCGATCGCCAAAAAAAAATTTGTGGTTTGTGTTTGATCTTATTGATCCTGATGGCAAGTAATAATACTGGAGACCGCAGATACTGACATGCCCACTTTTACAGCTATTGTGCGATAATAGTACCCCCCCTCGTACAAGATATGAAAATTTTAGAGCTCTTTTTTGGTGAAATTATACTACCACGGACCATATTTCAAACTATAATGATAGTTTTTTTTCAGTGAAAATGTATTACTTCTTTCAGAGAAATGCTTTTATTAAGCATTTCTTACAACAGAAATACTGTATGTATATTAATTTGTTTGTGAATATTTAGATGCTGACAAATTACTGCTATTCCTTTGAAATCATTGAGATTGAATACTCTTCATCTTAAACCTCTTAAACATAGCAATCACAAAATTATATATTCAAGATGATTATCTACATAAGCAGAACTTCACATACCCTTTGAACTTTGTGGTATCGAATGCAGAAATCTTATTTAATCTCACATCATTGGTACAGAATAAGCACTAGAATTACGGCTATTCCTTGTTATTATTTTCATAAATATCCAATATGGAGTTCAATATAAGTTTGTTGACATATAAAGGCGTTACAAAATAGGACTTAGTTTATTGCAGATGAATTATTCATGAAATAAACTTTGTATGTTAGCTTGTTAGTAAAAATGAAAGCTTTCGAAGCATTTGTGTAACCAGTTTTGCAGGCTAAATTGCTATGATGAGTAAATTAATTAAATTCATTCGTGCTTAAAATTTAAGGAATGCTCAATAAACATGTTACAATGAATTGCAATGTATCCAGATTAATAGTAAATAAATGAAATCAAGAAATCTTTATAACTCATTTCTTGTATCTGCAATTAATTTGTCATGATGAATATATACTCTAGGAAGAATTATAAAAGTAACTACCGCTCTAATTCAACGAGGATTTTTTATCCCCCTTCAAGATCATATTTGTAAATGTGGACAAAACCTTTCGTAACTTTATACAAATACCTTGGATTTGTACAGTCTAAGGCTGCTGTAAGGGATAGCTGATCTGGATTGACTATTGTTACGTGTGATTTGGGGCCCAATAAGTGGCCAATCGAGCTACAGCATCAGTAAAATGACCTTTACGTATCACACCTTAGTAATACTAAGCTAATTTTTAGCTAGATATAAATGATTTTAAACAAAGTTAAAAAATGTTTAGGAATATCCAAGTTATTATCAGCAGAACTGATCTTTGTCCTTGATTTCATGCCGATATGGAAATTTAGTAGTAATTGCTTTAGCATGTTTGCAGCTAAACAATCATTGAAATAACTAGTTGAAATATATTATTAGCGAATTCTATCACCCCGAGACGCTTTGTGCTTGTTTATTGTTTACTTAATGAATAATATTGTTTATCGTAACTGCGGCTTCGTGGTGTACAAGATGGCCTTAATAACATTACATGTTGCTTAGCACTGGTTATTCCAGCCTTATCAAAATAGATCCCAATTCCAGCATAAACAAACACGTTCTGCTGTTGGTTTATCATTAGTGAAAATTCAAAATATCGTTTAATTGGACTCTATTTGCGTATTACATGCTTTCATGTATTCTTATTTTCTTGTACTTTCCTTGCACAATTCAGAGGCTAAACAGAAATTTTGTTAACATGTTCAGATATACACATTCCCACAACGACATCGATACTTAAATTTAATTTAAAACCAATATATTACAATGTTCTGTTCAATTAATACATGGAAATTATCGGTAATTGAGCTGGCTGATGGTCTCTTTTTATTTTTAATAAATACATTGTAATTCATATGTATTTTTGTTCTTTTTAATAACTTAATTATAAGTCAAAGTTTTATATTTAAGTACATTCTTTGGAGGTAGATTATATTAGAATCACTTTAAGCGAACATCAATTAGTTATAATTGCACATAATTCGCTTACTAATAATATAGTGACGCAAGATGAACTATAAGAAAAAAAACAAGCAAAATTTTGTACATGAAATAATATGGAATGTGTATTTGGAATTACACTAATCCCAAGATGTAATTGTTTGACATCTTATGATTCCACTGATGGGCAGAACTTCAGTTACCTGCCTCCACAGTCTAGCCTATTTTGAACAGTGAAGGTTCTTTATCTAGCGTCTTTAAGCGTTAACCACATCAATGAACTGCTCTAGATCCATTCAAAGCACACATTTATAGAATAATCACATTTGGTTGTATGAAATCCAACAATTCAAGCTGGAAATGAGTATCATAGCATAAATCTTCATGAATGTCTAAAATGACGTTTGTAGAAATTGTATTTCTCTAATCATTACCTCGATTTGGAACAACATGATTTTCTGTCTTTTGGAAAGGGATTTATTTGGGTGTTCAAGAGAAACAATATTTTTCTGCTTACCTAAGATTATTTCCCATCATTTCTGAATATGGTAGCTCTTTCTTCCGTAATGTCTCCAGTTCAAAAAAATTGTAATGGAATCTTTTTATTTCCTTCACATTTTGATTATATCTAACTAAGCTTTTTAACCTCCATTTAAGACCATCGACTGTTTCTGAAAGGAAATAATTTCCTTACCATACTTTCACCCCTCACTAAAGGCAGATACTTCTTGTATGTTTTCATAGTTGTAAAAAATATTGTTAACTACTGAATGCTTAACCTGAAATTTACCTGTTGTTTGTAAAGTACAAACCTTTTTCCACATTTTCAATCAATTTCCTTCAAATCTATTGTGAAATTTGTAAATCCTGAGATTCTAGAGGTGAACCTGCTCCTAATGCTGACCATTTGTACTGAAGCGTATTGCTGTGTAGGAAGTCCTTGAAAAGTTTTTCTATTTTTCTTTGAAAATTTCATGTTGTTTTTGTGGTCGCACATCCTGCCATAATATGTCTGCTCAGCAACAGAACATGATTATCTTCAACCACAATTTTAATTCCTGCAATTAAAGATATAATGAGCTTAATGAAGTAGTGGATTAGCGCCTTTTCTTAATTCCACATACCTAATTGGATCCTATCATACGGTTTCTTTTGTGAGAGATGCTGTTAACAGACCACAAATTCATTATAGAAGTTCTTGGTTGGGTAGTTAATATTTTCTTCATTAAAATAGAACGCGCTTGCCAAACAAACTTGCTAAACATTAAAACAAATAAAAAAACTGTTGATTTATATTTCATATTCAGCTTTATGATTGTAAATTGTATAAATCTAAGAGATTAATCTTGCAGTACACGTACATTATATATTTCTAATCTTATGATATATACTAACAGTGATTTTAATAAGTTTAACAGAAACGACGAATAATATTAAAGCGTATCTTAAAATGCTTTGAATGTATTATTTTCATATTATTCTTTGAATGCTGTTAGTAATAAACGAGCACGGAAATAAAGTTTGTAAAAGTAAACAATGCTAACAAATATCAGTTTATTTAATTTTGATGCATTCATAAGACTAATTGATTTCTAAAAACAACTTAATTTTCTCGCAACTCGCGTGCTGCTTTGAAATCTTATCTGCTTTTATTTTCAATGCAATTCATATCCACTCATATCTAAACCGGTTCGCACATTAATATATAATATAACTAATTTTAAATTGCATGGACATAATCCTTTGCTTAATATTAGAACTCATAGACAGTAATAATAATACAAATGATGGCTTTTGCTTAGTTTTCATGTAGTTATATATTTTTAAATTTATGTTTGTACAAATACACTTAGTATGTGTATGTAGTTCTAATGAAAATAGTATAGAGATAGAAACAATATACATTTAAAATTATTAAAATCAAAATAAGAAATTAATTGCAAGAGAAATATTTTAATAAAACGAAGAGCATCGTCCAAGAAGAAACCAGAACATGTACGATCCATGTTATTATCATTCACAAACGATTTCCAAACGAATTACTTTATTTCAAGAATACAGTATTTGATGAAACAAATCTCTATTTGAGTTAATATAAACAATGTTTGTAGCGGCAATTCTTCGTTAATGTAGATCTTTATACCAAAATTACCTTAAAAAAGGTTTTCAAAATAGATCTTAATTTAGTATGTATTCATAGGATCAAAATCCTAAACACAATTCATTAATTTATTGAAGAATATTTAATCGCAGAAATTGCAAAACAATAAACAAGTTCAATTTGATCGATTTCTCTTTATAGTTTCCATTGATTGTTCATTTGAAAATGCATCTTTAAAGCAATTCAAGTTTTCTAGAAATTGAAACGTAGTAATAATGCATAGAACTGATGATTTGTGTAATATCGCAATTTGTCTAGACCGTGATACATTTTTTTAACTTCTAAGTAAGATGTGAAGTTTGCCTGATTTTCTTATATCAATATTGAGATCCGTTGATTAAACATGTCAATTTATTGATTGTCAAATTCATTATTTTTTATTTTTGCTATGAGCCTTCAGACCAAGAGACTTCTTTTTAATAATGTTGTGATGCTTACTGATGGAGATCTTATGTTAAATAATATTTATATCGTTTATACTTCAATCTAATCTACATGCAAATTACGTTATGCAAGTCTGATCTGTATTAATATATTAAGTTGAGTCTGCCATTTCTCTATTAGAAGTTTAGAAGTTATTAAGCTATATAGTTGTTCTTTACACAAGATTATATAATTTTCATTGTTGAAATTCTCAAAGCAGGAGTTTCTTTCTATCATGAATTAGGTCTTGTCATTCTATGCAAAAACCAGAGAATTCGAATCGAATGTAAGGTATATTGAATAATTAGATCGCACATTCGAATAAATTTCTAGTGTTCTCGAATACGAATTCGAATAATGAAGTTCGAATAGCAGTATTCGATTATGCAAATTTCCTTTTAAATAAAAATTCTTTAATCTTTGACTGGTCAAGTGGAATTTTTGTTTTATATGATAAATATAAACAGCTTCTAACAATGCGAGAAACTACGAAAAAATGTACGTATTTTATATTTTCAGTAAGATTTCTAAAATCTTAATTTAAGGAAAAATTCGATTATGAATAATGATAAAGACACGAATATGAATTCGAATTGAAATGATCGAATAATCGAATTAAGTAGCAAAAACGCCCAGTTCAAACTTACCTCGGCCGAAAAATTTCTGGCTGATGACAATGTTGATTTTCCTACAAAAATTCTATGCGAGTTTTTTTAATGTGGAAGTAACATGGAGCTCATTCCATCGCAAAAAGCTTTAGCAGATTATATATTCAATTTTCAGGGCCAATTCACTTACAAAAATGATACTTGAAATCATGCAAAATTGCTTCTATCAAGTTGTTCTTATATCATGTATTTTTGCCTCGCCTAGCTGACAATTTTAAATCCTAATGGGCAAATATCGAACAGCTTCCATTCCTGTTAGTATTACACATTTTGCATCAGACAGACTTCTGTCTTCGGATAATAAAAAAGTTTGTATTAAAATCCCCAATTTACAACATACAGAAACGAAGACTATCTAGCTAAAGATAAGAAATTATATAGATTTCTCCTTTGAAATATTGATACTCAATTATGTTATGGACTTATGTAGTTCCTACCTGATTTAAAATGTAGTAGGACATAATTGAGAAGATGAATAAGTAGTTTAAACTTTTATGGCTTCTTTCTTGAGTTGAGAGATAAATTTGTGAGAACATTTCGTAGCAATGTTTCCATCACCGGTGGGTGTAGCACCTTCTCTCCTTTATACATGTATATTAGTATAAAACATGTCTTTGCCTAGTCTTTAATAATCAACTAATCAGAGTTGCTAATTATTCAATCTAAGGGATTCGGCGGAATTAGGTAATTTATTGGTCCCAGTAACTCGTCTCATACTACACCCATTAAATTTTCTGTTCCTATGTTGTCTCACGAAATATCTTCTGTTTTTGCAAGAATATATATTGCCGTAAATCGGGGCTACTTTTGATGAAAAAATAGAATGATTCATTGCGATATATTTCCATAACAAACGAATTTTTTGTTTCATTTTTATCCAAATTAACTTAAAGATACTTAGAATCGAAAGATTGTTCTGCTTTAGCTTTGCACTGCATTTGCTGCAGTCTGAGAGTTAAAAAAAGTTAAACCATTCGATTTCAAATAAAATTCCTTTTTAAGGTCCAAGAATTCTGACTTGGCACCAAGTTTAGGCAAATTTACGCTTTCAAATTATCCCTATGTATATCCAGGGTCAATGCGAAATGATAATAAATTTTTAGAACTGATGAAATTCAATTAAATGGTTTTTAAAGATTTTTGTCATCTTTGCATTCAAGCCTGTCTTATTTTTTGTTGTACCTATACAGCTATAATAATATTATGGTGCTGCAAAGCAAATAATCTTTCTAAATGTATAAATATCAGGTCCTTAGCAAGTGCATCATCAACTCCGTCTGCTTCAACTACTTATAAACCCTCTGCTTATATTGGCTTGAAATCAAGTATTGCTTTATCAATGCTGTCATTTCCCATTAATGGTACTGGCAAAAAATGGCAAAGCGCATAGGCAATACATGTTGAATCCAAATCATAAAAATAATATGTGAACTAAACATGATCATTTGTGATGGGGACTGGATTCAATTTCTAAAATGTGACAATTGATGTCATGAAACACATTAAAAATGAATTGTGCAATGATAGTTTCATTTCTGATTTTTGCCAGTTTCTATTCATAATACACTAATATTCATGTTACTGTCACTGAAAGATCTCACAGTTGCATTTTGCAACAATAGCTGTCAGTTTTCAACAAGTCTATGATACATTCAGGGCTCATACATATATGGGTTCAAAGTGGCCCTCGGCAAGGTGCTACTTTGACCACCACATCGAAAAGAAAATAGTTCTGGTAGGAATGAATATAATCCAACCTCCTATTTTGAGCTACAGGTATCCCTAGTGATAGACTAATAATAGAGTTTTGTGCTTCAACAATTTTGTTGCACGCATGTAAACTGGTCAAAGTACATTAGTATTTGAAATTTGTGCTCTCGGTTTCTTCATATAAGTTTGATGACAATCCCATTCTCTCTGAACTATTCAGTCCTAGTAAATCCCATGGGATTGTTTGGTCCCTACTGAAACAATTTATAACAGATTCACTTGATTAGATATTTAAAACGCATTAATATTTCTACAAAAAATATCAATTGAGTGGTACCACAGACCCCTATATTGCAATATTTAATACATGTAAATTATTGCAATGACACAAAAGTGAAAAATATGTAATTGAAATAAAAAACTGCACAAAAATATATTCCTGCAATAATTGTAGATATATTGACGAAAGGGTGAAAATGTATTATTATTATACAATTACCTACTAATCTAAGGAATTAATTTACCTGCTTCAGCATACGGAAAACCAGCCATAACACGTACAACAATGATAAAATTTTTATTTCCAAAAAAATTAACTGGAATAGTTACACCACTCAAACTATATAAGTTACTGAATATATGTATTGCAAGTATTTTGAAAATGGTTGTTATTGTGACCCACCACCTGCAATGAATAGTAAGATGTCAAAGCTGCGGATAACTTCTTTCGAACAGTATTCCTTAACAATTTGCTTAACCTTTTTTAAAAAACGATTATTAATGCAATATTTCAAGTTTTTTTTTATAGTAATAAACAAGAAATAATTACTCTTTCTATTAATCGCGTATTTCATTGATTAAACTTGACCACTAGTTAATTTTGATGTCTATTAAAAGCCTATTATAATTTTGATTACTTCCATAGTTGACACAAATGTGTTCCAAACAAATATTTTTGTCCATAAATTTCGATGGATTTGCTTGTATTTTAGTATCTTCCTAGGAAATTAATGTACATACTATTGATAAATTATAATTTGATTTTACAAAAACCTGTGCACCAGCTGTTAAACATTGGTGCCGCACAAGTGCCGTTCAATGTCTCATTTGACGATCAATCGGAAGAATCAAGTCTAGAATATGAATCCAAAATTCATAAACCTACGTAGGAATTAGCTTTGGTGCCATGAGAGAAAATATGCAAAGTCGTCTTTGCGTTAATTAAATCGCGGAAAGCTGTTTGTCAGATTTGAGAAGAATTTATTTTAAAGTTATTTGTTTTCGGCCTGATGTGGCATGTCATTGATTGTTTGTGACTAATCAATTTATGTGTAATCCCTCATGATCCCTTGATGTCAGACCTCCATTGTTCACTTCGTTTCTTGACACAGGAGAGGAGAAACATAAATACGTCCATTAATGAATCGTATCTCCATTAATCCCGTTAAAAGCTTTTATTTTTATTTGGCTAAATTAAAAATATTTTGAGAGTTTTATCGACTTGGGTGTCCAGCTAGCATCGAGGAAACGGGCCCAGTCTGACACCGGCATNAGAATCAAGTCTAGAATATGAATCCAAAATTCATAAACCTACGTAGGAATTAACTTTGGTGCCATGAGAGAAAATATGCAAAGTCGTCTTTGCGTTAATTAAATCGCGGAAAGCTGTTTGTCAGATTTGAGAAGAATTTATTTTAAAGTTATTTGTTTTCGGCCTGATGTGGCATGTCATTGATTGTTTGTGACTAATCAATTTATGTGTAATCCCTCATGATCCCTTGATGTCAGACCTCCATTGTTCACTTCGTTTCTTGACACAGGAGAGGAGAAACATAAATACGTCCATTAATGAATCGTATCTCCATTAATCCCGTTAAAAGCTTTTATTTTTATTTGGCTAAATTAAAAATATTTTGAGAGTTTTATCGACTTGGGTGTCCAGCTAGCATCGAGGAAACGGGCCCAGTCTGACACCGGCATCGAAATTGTTTTCAAAACCATCTTTGTTAATTTTCGCGTTTCCGTTCAGGCCAATTTCTTCAACGCGCACTAAGTGACTAATGCGAGCTTAATTATTTTAAAACGGACAGCAAATCATGATATTAATTATGTCGCGTGAATGTCCAATCAGAATTGCCCTGATCCAATTCATTCCTTTTACACAATAAAAGAAACATCAAGTTTCTTCTGATATTTATTTTCCATTCTCATGATTGAGGCAAATGTAAGTTTTGTTGACGATTTTTTAAATTAAATGTCCATACTTTAATTATTTACTTTCCATCGGACGATGACACAAATGACTCATCTACAACATCCTTCCCTTAATTAATTGCCAAATTACAATTTATTCTTAAATTGGCATAATTTAAAATAAATTGCATTAATAAATGCACATGTCATTCTTCGTCTTTGCATAATTTTAAATAAATTTCTGCAATCACTTAGGTTTACTGGTATTTTCACGCTCTCACCAATTTCATTTATTTCGCATTTAGGTTTTTAAGTCAGAAATACGTTTGCAATTATTATAATGTTGTATGTAAACATTTGTGTTGTTTTCCATTTGGAATTTATTATACATATAGTAAAATATTTATGATTCCAAAAATATATTTGAATCAATCTTATGCTCTGTAAATTAACGTAAAGTACGTTGTAGTCTAGTATATTATACATATTCATTGTTTTCTACATTCCAAGTAATAATTAGTAAAATAAGTGCATGTCAACTTTGCGGACTTCCATATTTAATGGTTCAAGTTGATTTGATAGCATTTATAATGCATTTCGACAGGAAAATGTAGTTTCTTATTTATGAAAAGAATATATTTTGTAACTTGAAGGAAGAATTGTTTCGCAAAATATTTTTGCTTCCTAGATAAACAGCTGTAATGTCGTTTTCTTTTTGTTTTTCAATTATTAATCTAAGGCTTCCCGTAGTTGTTATTTGTTTGTTTTGATGCACTTTATTTTACATTGCATGTGCTTTCTAAACTGAAATTACTCATAATTCCCTTCTTGCAAGTACGCCTAAAATTAGATGAACAACAATACCCCACGTAATGAGCTTTTATTTGCTATATAGACAGCACTGATGTTTTATTTTCTCTGAGGTAATTATTTTGATATAATAATGTTCTTTCCTGCAAATTTTACCAAGATGCATGGCTAAACCGCAAATTAAGTGTTACTCATTATATTCAATTATTGGCTTAATTGAAGAAGGCGCCAAAAAATATTTACTTAAAAACGATTTTAATTTAGAAGCAGAGTTTTTGCAGCCTTGAGGGGCAGAAAATTGCTTTTTAAGTTTCATCTTATAGGAATCGTTTTCCGCGATTCTGCGATTCTAGCTCGCTGATTTATCCTGCAATAAATAAATAAACAACAACGCTTTCGTCTAACTAGAGCAACGAATGAGTAAGTAATAAACAAGCGTACAATAATGTTATGAGACCGCCTTTCTACATTTAACAAAGGTTAGTGTTTTATTTACTGTGATTCTCTTTACGTAATACACAGCACTAAATTTCTGATTGATTCTAATTCACAATATTTACAAAGCAATTTCTGCCATCGGCTAACACACCGTCTTTTACATAAAATGTTTTTTTTATAAAAATTGTTAAACAATTTATGCTAAATGCGTTTATATATTACTCCTATATTTTAAATCACATATCGTGTATATTATTTGAATTGCGGATTTTGAGAAATTAGTACGAATAAACTTTTATTAATAATCACGTGTGTTTGTATTGACCTCTTTTCACTGTATTAGATCATATGGTAAATTTTAAAATGATTCTTATACCTAATATAGCCCTGTAATAATATTTTATTTGTTTGATCATCCTTGTCAAGTCTCCACTAATCTTTCAGTTAATGTTTCAATATGCTTTTTTAATATAATTAAAGAGTTCCTGGTAATTTTAATTAGTTTAAAAGACGCCTCAATGTTTTTTTGCAAACTTTTTAAAATTGATATTGTTTCTAATGTCAAAATTTACAACCATAAAATTGATTTATATACCTCAGATTTATGTGCTAGCAAAATGCTGATCGCTTTGAGTTCAAAGTCAGACAGTCAATTCAAATTGTCGCTTATGTGCAAACGTTTTCCTTATATGCTTACCTATTGATTGTTACAAGTGACAACTGCATACTTTGGCTTGGTATAGTAATAGAAAATATCTTAATTTTGTTTGAATCTGACAAGATTTTGAAAATTTTCAATTTTTTTGTATATAAATTTACCAATAATTATAAACATTTATTGAATGATAATAGTATGCTGTTTGTTTGAATACATTTTATTGAAATGTTTAAATCTTTTTAGTAATGCTTTTTTAAAGTTAATAATGTTTTTTAATTTTAGAAATTTCATAAAGTTGGAATTGTGATTAACTTTGATCATGTCACAGTTGATATTTTTTTAAATTGTGTAGGAAATCAAGAAAATTCTAAAGTTAAAATTTTATTTCATCCTCCGCTCTAATAAAAATTTCATGCATGCGTGTTTTGGTCTTTGATAACTGTTTTACCGTTATATAATATTTCCTTATAGAAATACATTATCCCAAATTTTAAAAATATCTCTTCTATTCAAATTTGACGAGTCGTAAACAATCTTTGAATTTGCTATTGAAATGTACAAATTAAGATGAATTTCCCACTTAAGTATTGTGCATGTACTACTAGAGCTACTCTAGTGCTTCGTTAAAAGCACTAATCCATCGAAAAACTGTTCACTCTCAACATCATTTGCAGCCTGATGAGAAAGGATCATTAAATATATTAAAGTGATATCGATGCAATATTTTTTTGCCATTTTTTTATAGATCGCCTAAAAATATTTTCCCATTAAACTACACACTACAAGTTAGTTTAGGAGCATAATCATGGGGTCATATAATGAACTGTTATTTCAAGGTCCAAGGAGGACATTTATATCTATGAAGAATTTCTTTGTATACAGTTTTTATTTATATTTTCCAGTCGTTCAAAATCTTATACCAGGAACGATAGTGCATGGAGAACTCTCCGAATTTTAAAAAATTAACTTTATTCTAGTTTTGTTTTATCTGAATGGAGTAGTGTGTTACTAATATGGAAGGGAGAATCAGCTTAGCGAAAATTCATTTTTATTTTAGTTTCATCGCTTTTCTATAGTAAAATGCAAGATTTGGTTTAATTCAAATTGGTGATACAAGAGCCCTTGGTCTTTAGGAGCCCTTAACATTTTTCACAAGTTACTGTTTAATGTAAACAAAACCACCAGATATGAGTATTGTCATTACTATTTTGGTTCTTATAGCAATACGTAATGAAATTGGTAGGTTTATAGTTAACTTTATTTGCACAATCAATACTTAGTTATACTCATGATGTCGCGGAAATTTAAAGCAAGTATATGTACTATCAAAATTCGTTTTTTAATAGTGAACTGCTTAAAATCGCAATCATGCGTTAAATGTAAAATAGGGTATTAGCCACTTAACAAATTGTCCTAAAGATGTTCACAGTAGAGAATAAGTTTCATGTTTCAGCCATTAATAACGGAAATTAAGTGTGCCATTGAATGAGTTAACGAAACAATGCTATGAAAGTGGAAAATTTACTTTGTTAAACAACTAGATTCTAGATATCGGGTTTAATTAACATTCTTCAAGATGTCACCTTTAAGCATTATGTACATTTAGAAGTTTTCATCATTTTATGTAGTTATGGTACAGTTAGAAACGTAACGCTATAGTTATCATTTACATATTAAAACTGCAATCTCCCGACTACTATGAAGTTTTTTAATATTGCACGTAATATTGATGCAGCTTCAATAATGATAATTGATGTGCAACTACTTTATCTTGTAAATAATAAATGTTTGTGTTCCAATTTTTAGATCATGTATCTTGTTGATAATCTATCAATTTGGGTTTAGTATCACTATATTATTTCTATACATTGCCAATCGAAATTATATATATATATATATATATATGATTTTTAAACACGTTAATATATATAGTTAAAAGATCATTTGATCACATTTTTTACTTTGTGAAAATTGAGGTTGCTTTACAGAGGATTATCAGCATTGACGTGATTATTTATTGCATAAAAGTTTTTACTTATTGATCTATAGCTATTGAATCATCACATTTTGAATGTGATTATGCTATTTCTGTTATGAATACTATATCATGAAACCTACTAAGATTGTGTTCTTATAACTTCGTTTATTTATTGTAAATATATTTTTATTGGGTCTTGTATTCCAATGATGACTCTAGGAGTATTCATCATTATTATGACTATCTTTTTTGTTATATGAGCCATCAATCATTGTTCTCATGTTACAGCAAGATTCTAATGTCGTAATGACTATCTCTTTTATCAATATAGGTCGTCTTTGAAGATTTTCATCTTCATTCCGATGAAAGCTCTCAGCCAAATGAAAACTTGACTTTAGGAACAGTCTGTGTTTACTGAAAAATATCTGGCTAAGCAAAAAGCAAATCTCAATCTTTCAAAAATTACATTTCATTCTATACTGTGTAATAATTCAATTCATTAAATAGTTTTTTACAGCTTTATTTTGTACCACTATTTTCAACTTCAATGCCCGTAGGGTTGGTAACACTTACTGACGTTATTAATTAAAAATAAATGAACATTGTAAACAAGCATATTTAGTTTGACTAAAAATATTTTTGTTTCTTCAAAAATACCAAACCTTGTTTGTCTACAATGTTTCTTTTGCTTTGAACAACATTATAAATTATTGATCTCATGTCATAAACTCTTTATTTACTATGTACTCTTAAACTCCACAATCACCTGCAGTATTTCTGTAAAGTTATCCACTCTGTTTACAGTTATGCATTATGTATATTATTTAAAATAACTATATTCAATGCGTTCTTCGTATTTGCAAACTCTATATTTCGATGGTGAAATGTGATGCTTCAACAACTAAATGAGTTTTATAGGTACCTGTTGTGTTATTATTTTAGAAAAGATTGATGTAGAAGACCGTACAGGTTAAAATAATACGATTTTTTAATGTTTATTATGGTAGAAGTCTATTTAAATACAGATGAGAGAAGAGCTAATATTTATTTGAGCATTAAATGGTTTGGATATAATATTATTGGCAGCTATTCTTTTGTGATACGTTATATGATGATTTTATAATATCAACAACGCTATTTATTCAGCCGGGCAGTCGTCAAAAGCAAAAGTGTTCCCTAAAGTGACTAAGATTGTTTACCGCATAAATATTAATTCCGCCGCGTCAGATGTTAGCAATGAGTTGTCATCGTAAATAGCTTTTAAAATCCTTCCATTTTAAAATTATTTATTCTGTGTTTGTGTTACACTGAGCTTTGAGTCTGATCAAGTATTCAATATATTGCACAAAATAAAATCAATAAAATAATCAAAATACAATGTTTGTTTTGCTTGTTTACACAGGGTCAGCACGCAATATTTGCTAATGTCCATGACAACGTTGATTCATTTTCCTTCATTTTTCGTTATCCAATCAACAGTGCGCTTAATGGGTGTTATTTTTTCGTGTTGTTGATCAGTGGCAGTCATTTGTTTATATCGCACATAATATATTGTTTACTAAATATGTTTGTAACGACCGCGCACCACTGATTGGACAGTAAGTCGATTTAACGTTTTGTTTATACTTGTTTATGTAAACATTTTTAGAACATTCATTTGCTTTTGAAGCAAGCCTTTCCATTAAACATGATGCAGCAGTCTGCTTCTCCTACAAACATTAAAAAGGAATGCTCACCTACCTCTCCTGAAAATTCACTGCCTATTATGTGTGCTAACGCACAACAAATGCAACAACTAATTCAGCAGCAACAAACTGCATTTCATCAACAGGTTTATTTTTTCCCGTTATAAATATCTAATTATACATTTAGTCAACGTCATTTACATGCTAACGTTTTTAACAATTTAGCTGTTATTTGAGCAGTTATTTAATATGTGAAAATAGTACGAATGATTATATATACTAACCGTTCAATAGCGACTCAAAAAATTTAATGGACAGTGGAGGGGGGTACAAATGTTCCCCGAACGATAGCGACAATTTCAGCTGTGTTACGTATTAACCGTGTATATGTATATTTCCACTATAGCACATATAATTCTAAATAATAGTGTTTCAGACGAATATCAAATTGAGTTTTTAATTAATTTTAGATGTGTTGTCATTGTCAAGGCCTACTTTAATCACGGCCTAGCAATTTGCTGTAAAATAAACTGAAATGAGTAAGCAAAAACACATTGTCCACAGGTCAGTAGCAAAATTTTACATCCTTATGCTTTCTGAAACGCTTTACTTTCTTTGATGCTTGAAAAATTGCATTCGAATACAATAAGGTCATTCATACAAAACAATATAATTTCAACAATTTCAAATCAATTGTTCGAAGTACGTTGTGTTACAATAGTAGAACTATACATTTAACCTCCTTACTCTAAAATGCAAAATATCTAAAAATCTTTTGCACTTCATTACATGTAAAATCCTTTAATGTGCTTGGCAAACCATTGAAATGACCATTTATTTTTTTGCTTGCTTCAAAGCAAATATAGTTCTTGTAAGGCTACAAAGAAGAAAATTTGTCATATTTCTTATATTGAATACTTGGAAGCAATTTTACACTAATTCTCTTGCTTGGATGAGTATTTATTGCCTCATTTTTATTTTTTGTTCAGTAAAGTCGCCAGTTGTAATCTCAGTAGACCTTGGTGTTGTTCATAACTATCAAATTTAATGTGGTCGCAGCTACCTGTGATTTAAATGAAGCGGCTGTTTTCCGAAAAGCCGTTACCTGGCCGTTAGCCCTGGAACTGAAATCGCAGCTTGCCAAGAGCCGCTGCATTAATTTTTTTAAAATAATCGATTGAGAGTGAATTACTGAAAAAGAATAATCATAAGACTTATTGGTTTGAGTATTACGCTGTTTTAAGAAGTTCTGAAATTTCAGTTTATAATTTGCATCAGTACCAATTGAATCAAAACAAATATGACAGTGGACATTATTCAATTTTTCATTAAATGCGAAGGACATGCACATTTTACAATAACAACAATAATAATAATAATAATAATAATAATAATAATAATAATAATAATAATAATAATAATATACAATTTTATTGTAGTTAATATAATTTGTTTTCGTAACTTCCAATGAAAGACAGGATGTCTAGCTAGTTACGATACGGAGAAGCGAATGTGTTGCTCATGTAGAAAGGTCTATATTAAAATAGCTGTATTGACCATTTCAAATTATTGATTTATCCGTACTAATAGTTTTTTCTAGTTGTGTTTTTTCTTCAACACATAACAACGTTAAAAATATATTAAAACTTATTTCAGTGAATTCTTTTGAGAATTTCTACATTCTAAGTTTTAAATGTTGCTGTTGTTTTTAGTAATGCACATTTAAAATTGCTTTGTATTTCCTAGATTGGTTATAAAATGCTAATTTGTGTCAACTCAGCGTCTACACATTTGAAAATTCTACGATTATAATCAATAAATTGCGATTAGCCAAGTTTGTTTAGTTTACATTACGCTGATATTATTTACATTATGCTCTCTAAATAATCAGCTATTAATTTGTATAATTGGTAAATTTAAAAGTTATTAGAACATTCTAGCTGCTGTATTGATTAATGACGATCATGCGTTTGTGAAATGATTGCTTACGTAATAGCATTATATACGTAAACTTTTTTAATAGTATTTAATTGTTTTACTTTGCGCACATTTATTATCCTCTTCGAATATCGATGATATTTTGGGATGAACTTCTTTATAATTAAATGCTTCATAATCCTGCAAAATATGAATTTGATTTTATCACATAAATAGTACATTTAGAAGTGTAATAATCTAATTACAAATGCACTCCGATGTATATTACTCGACTCTTAGTGATCTCCTTTGAGTTTAAGAACGAGACTCTTGCTTAAATATATGAAATATTAGTGTTTTATCTAAAACATGTCTACAAATATATGTTGTATAGCTCAGATCAAAAAATGTTGCAACTTTTCAAAATTGGACGATCATTATCTAAAGTTACTAAATGGCACTGATGCAATTAATAGTTTAAAATATTGCCAAATACTCGAGGAATTTGTACCATATCCAACCTAATTATATCCCGATTCATGGATCTTGGAACAAGATGGAGCAACCCCTCATACCTCAAAATCGAAAAAATAATTTTTTAACAATTATAATATTCAAGTTAATCAATAGCCACTGAATTCGCCAGATCTAGTACTCATAGAGAACGTGTGGCAGATTCTGAAGGATTTTGTTGAGAAAAAAAATCCCACAAATCTAAAAGAATTAAAGAGCTACATCCTTGAATCGCAACACCAAATAACTCAAGAAGTTAGAGTCCGTTTAATGGATTCAGTTTTAAGACGTTTATCTGCGTGTCACGCTTTGCATGGCAAACTTGTCAAATAACTTTGTCACCAGGTTACAAGCTGAGACAATTATATTTTCAAATATATTTTGTAAGCCTCTATTTGTCTTTCGTTTGTTATCAAAAATGTGTTTATGATGTGCCAACTTTTTTTGACTTGAGCTATACTATTTTTAGTAAACTTTTGAATCTTTCGCAAAGTTCACTTTTCATTGGTGCAAATTCTATTCCATCAAATATGCAATCGATTTACTCAAAAAAATTATTATTTGTTTACATATACAATGTATCAACATTATAGAAAAATACATTTTTCATGTTAAAAGATTTATAGTTTAAGGAATACTATACCCACTTTATTAATGATAAAAAACACTCAATGGTTTCCATGTGCAGTTACAGAAAATGCTGAAAGAAAAGAGGAATAATGAGAAGCTTTTTTAGTCTGTATTCTGTAATTGTTCATTGTACAGTATTTCTCCACCCTCGTGCAGATTCTTGCTTTATACGTGCCTTAATCTGCACCCACGTGACTCGAGATTCTGTATTAATGAAATTGAAGCAAGTTATTATGTAAACGCAAGAATAACTGATTTTTCACAATTTCGGCACTTTTCTGCAACTTTAATAGTTGGCTTCATGTATAGGTACAAAATACAATGCAGAACATATACATCGTTGTCCAAATTCTTAAGAAAATATTTTACAGGAGCAAAAACTGTGCTCATTTATGTCGTTTTTGAAGACAGATGGAGTGTTTGTACATTGTTCCTTTTATATTTGAATTTTAAATATGATGTATCAGGATGTTTATTTGATATTTCTTTTTGACTTAACGTGTCATATTTTACAACTAAAAACGACAAATTCTTACAGCAACTAATTTAAATATTTTAGACAGATTTGAAAACTATAGTGACTATTTTTTTCGGTTCCTAGTCATTAGAAATCATTTCATCTGGACTAATCTGCCAACTTATTCAACTGATATTTATAACTGCAGAAGGCTTTTGAAACATTTTGGAAAAAATACCTATATATTATACTTAGAGTTCATTTCTTCATCTAATATAATTTTGACAAATAAATTATGAAATTTTTATTTAAAAACTATATTATTTAATTTATACATATAAACCCAATTATAAGTTATTAATATTGAAACCATACATGTTACGAAATAAAGCCTGCTTTTCACCATAATATGCAATAAAGAATTGATAGTTTAATCGACTTCTATTTTCATAGCTTGCTGCAGATGGCCTGGCCGTATTTTAATTAAGCCAAGCTGTTGATAATAAATTACTAAATTTTATGTTAAATAGATTCGAAAATACTGTTGTAATCCGTGTCCTCGTTTACCAACTTAATCATTGATTCATTAATCTTTGCAATAGTGTACTATGAAATTTTGCTAAATTCCGTGAGTACAGTTTTCAAGAGGTCAATAGTATTTTAGGCTATATGAGCATCCACTCATTTAAAAGAGGTCTACGAACTGCACGAGCTTTCCTTTTTCCGAACAATATGTTTGTTTTAAACGAGTAGTGACCCGGACATCTATGTCAAATAATCAAAACAGCATTTTCTCTTGAATTAATCCGTAAAGAGTCTTGATTGATGATTTAACGAAAAACTAAACTACACTCAATTTTCGATTAATTTATTCTTGCTAAATTCGATATGTTAAAAAATGGAACATCCTTGCGATCCAGAAGTTTCAATTATAAACCCTTCTTGAGTAAGACATTGTTCAAGTTTAGAATTTTTTTATTAATACGGCATGCCTCTAATATTTTAAATAAGTTTTTCGCTAGCGCTATATAGATACAAGTTTTATATAATCTTAAAATTTTAACAGCGAAACTGCGAATCACCTTCGTGATTATTGGGATAGAAAATACACATTGAATGATTTTTTCATGATACCAGTTTCTTCTCAAAATATTGTCCGCATTTCCTTATATGCACCACACATTAACAGTAGCTTTACGCGTATAAATCATTGTTATATAAACTCTAAATAAATCTTCGGTTTAAAATACAAAAATAATGCTTTCAAAACTTTCTAGAATGCACTTTGATATGGTTTAAATAAACAAATATTTTGAATTTTTCAATAACTTTAAGCAAAAATTTTTATTATTTGGATCGTTAATTTTTCATTAAGTACTTGATAAAATCGAACCTTTTGTTTTAGCAAACTGGATTTAATGCAACTCCTTTTTCATTAGAAATATGAGTATAGGTTAATTGTATGTCATTCTATGCTATATTAAGCTTTTGTGCCTTCAACAATTATAAGATTTACTTTACAATCAAAGCTATCCAATAGTCTGGAGTAGATTTAAAAACCTCAAAGATTTTCTTCTATGACAAACTCCTATAGTTAAGTATTTTAGATTCAACTTCAAATACAGGATCAAATTCAACAGATATTTCAGCAGACTGGTGATGTCAATAAATTGGCGAATAATTCAAGCACACAGCAACTTCTTCAGCAAGTGCAGCATGGGCACCTATTTATGCATCAGAACAACCATTCATTATACAATGGCATCACAGGTATTTTTATTGTTAAACTTCCATTGCCTATAGCATCGGATGTCTTCTGCATCACATCTGACTTTAAAAATATGTGTATTCGTCTTGATATAGTTTTTAATTTATTTAATATTAGCCATTCATCCATTCATGAATTCCCCTTTGTTTCAAATCTATCTGTATGTATGAATATGAAAAGCGATTCATCTGTTTCAGCTGGGATAGGGGAGTACCCCGACAGCTAAAAATCAATCAATTGGTCTGTTCGGTCCTTACCGCATTCCTTCACTGACTATGCTGAGTTTCTCCAATGTTGCACCACATTTTTGTGCAATTAATTGTATCAACCTTTATCGTTAGCAGTAGTTTTAATCGCATTTACCTGAGGTTATCGCTTGATTAATCGATGCTATTGTGTTGTTAATTTTATTGCCTAAATGACTCAGTACTTAATTTAACCACATGTTTGATTCTGACGAGAATAAGTTTAAGAATAAACAGATTTGTAGTATTTCATCGTTCATAGGTGGTTGTGTTTAAAGAAAAGGCCAAATTTTGGGACTTTATAAATTAAGTTTTCTTTGATTTTAATAAAAATTAGAAAGAGAACAATAACGAATTTAAATAATTTTTATTTCACCGTCATAACAGTTTTCATACGTAACTATGTTAATGACGGTGACAAATTAGGTTTCTTTATAGCCTAAGTTTTCTTTGATTTATAATCAATTGATAAAAATTGGGAAACTTTTCACTTGTCAAAAACTTAAAAGTAAAAATCCATAATAATATTAATCTCTCTTTGACTATTTAACTCTAATTGCTTGGAATTGAAATTTTGGCAATCTTCTTCATTTGTGCCTTGAATGACATCTTTTATTTATGGAAATTTGTCAAAAATATATCCAGGGCTGGAAGAAAAAATCAGTCTGTTTTAGCATGTTTACAAAATTGAGTAAATGAAATGTATTTTGTTTAAATATTATTTCAAGAGTAGTGTGAACATTATTTATTCTTTCACACAGAAAAGACGCAAAGTGTAATGCGAAATAGTGTCCACAAAGAAAACGCTATGAAAATAGTTCTTGCCATCATGTTTGACATGTTTAAGAAGATATTGAGTGATTTAAACACTGTTTAAACAGTTTTTTAAACATGTCTTTGCAAAGCGTTTTTAAATGTTGTTTTTCAAATTCGTACGGAATTTTATCGAAAGTTTGAAAAATAATTTTTGGTATTAGTCCATTCATACATTCATAAACGACTTTCTACATTGAAACTATTAAAACTTGCGTTTTGTTAACATGTATTAAACAAAAAACCGATGTTGATAAGTTTATTATAATTCATTTTTCCTACTATATGTGCTTTTAGTAAGAAATCATCACTTTCAAGTGGTTAAGTCTAAGATCAAAAAACATTGTTTTAAAGGCTTAAAACGTTTTAAGTTTTAAAACGATTTTTTGTAAAAAACATCCACTTTTTGCCCGCCCTGGTGATGCATATGTGAATCATGAATTTTCTCCTTTGCAGTACTGATACATATACAGTCATGGATAAACGGTTGTAAACGCCATTAATCACAAGATCTTTTTGTCATGCTCCAAAATATATTTCTGATTTTTTTCAACAATCAAATTTTTTCATCCTGAATTCAATTTTTTATTAGTTTGCTTATCGGATATTTAGATTTTCTCCCTTAACCTTGTTCAGGGGCTCTCTAAAATATACTTGAATAAATTTTCATTGTATATAGACATCCGGTAAAATAATTGCATTTCGCATGCAAAGTTTGCTATTTGTGTATGTTTTCAAAATGCTCTAGAAATATTTCCAGAAATATTGATGTGCAGATTTTGAAGAAATTCCATATTACTGATTTTCGTAGAGAGTTTATCATTTTGTTCATTTCATGTGTGTAGATTCCTGATATTACATATTTCTTTTCACCATCGACGAATTTTGCCCGTCATGATTCAGTTTTTCGTTCACAACTTGTTGACTTCCTCGATACTGCTAATCGGATTCGGGTTCAATGCCCAGCAAGCCTAAGCAAACCGAAGCAAACCTCTTTTCGAAAGTTGTTAACTATTTTTGCCTGTGACTTCTTTATAAATAATTGTTTATAATTGAACACTGGTTATTCCAACGCCCAAGATCAACTATATGCTGGTTTGCGATAGTACTTGAAGTTATTACAAAGTCAAGTTTTGTAACATATTTCGCTGCAATAAGTAGATCCCTGAATTACCTTTGTTATATGCAAGAACCGCAATCGGTTTTTCTTTTTCTTCCGTCAGAAGGCGCATTAAAATCTATTTTTCTTGATGAGTTTCTGCTTTTTGGTAGTCTCTCATTTTTCTTGCTGGTACATCTTCAAGTTCTTGTGTAAGTTGTTTAGATAAAAGGCGTATATCTCTGAGGTCTTTCCACTTTAGCACTACAGCGCCTTGTTTATTCCTTCGCGCGATAATCTTTCTTCGCTTCAATTTGACATTCATTATGTACTTATGTAGATGTTTGTGGTGTGCACGAAACCAAATTCGTCTCAGTGGTGTACGCAAGGGGGGACATGTTGGAATGTCCCCCGTCAGGTTTCTAAATTTGATTTTGACTGGATAAATTAAAAAATTTTTCGTAAAAAATTAAAAAATTTAAAATCTAGGATCGTGAAATGCATTTTTTAGGTCCTATTTTCTCAATATTTTCAAAAATTTTCGCGGGACTTTGTTCCGCATTTGGTAATGATGATGATGTCCACCTCCGTTAGAAAATCCTGCGTACGCCCTGATTCGTCTCATTTTTCTTTATAGCATGTATGGAAATTGTCGGCGTAAATGGTTCGTCCTTGATCTAGCAACTGCATTAAATTCATGCACACGTCTTTTCCAAGTCTCACTCCTTTTTTATCTTTGTTCGCCGATGTACACTTCAAAAATTTAGGTGCATTCAGAACTGCTACTAACTTGAAGTAGTTTTATCCCTTGGTCATATACCTTATTTAGAGAGACACTACGCGTCTCATCGATTACAATATCCTCGGAATGAAATGCAAATATTATCAAATGTTGCCTTTAATTTTTCATAGATTGGTCCTATTTTTTCTATTCTGTCATCTTCCTTGATTAAAATATTATTTGCAATAAGAATACAATCTAATAACCACTAACATCGATTTCTGATATGCTTTATAATGCCTCTTGTTCCTCCGGTAGTCGAAAATTGACGACGGAGCTCGCACAATACTCATCCAAATAATTCAGCCAAAGATTTTTTTCATTTCACCAACTGTTGTGGGTGTCTATTTTTAATGTATTGCCATCGTTGTTCTTATTACCTACGATTCTAGTCCTTTGCTATGTGGTCTGATGAACAAAATGCCTGTAAATTTCGCTAACAAAACATGAAAAGAAACTTTCGTCAAATATGGATAATAATGCTTCAAAAACTTTCAGTATAGATGAAAGATCTATTTAGTAAATGACAAATTTATCCTCCACCTTTTGATAATTATAATCTCGTCTTAATCGATATCTTATTTGGGCTTCGCAGTAATCGTAACAAGCATCATCCTCCACGTCTACACTTATCTGAACTATCGCACTCGACAGCCACTTGTTGAATGGAAGATTGTTATCCGTCTCATACGCATCTCACTCAGTATTTTCTACAGTAATAAGAAATGATTATTTCCTCAATTCCCTTCCCTGAGTTTGATATATTAGCTTTTTTATAAGGTATAAACAGCTAACTATATGTGTAATATTTAGATATAGTGCGTTATATGAACTGCCTAATTATGCATCTTAATATCACTTGAATAAAGGCACATTTAACTATAATTCAAAACCTTTCGAACAAAATAACAGTGTATTTAATAAAAATATTCAATATTTTTTTAATATTTTCACTATTACTGGTCAATGGAGTTCTCAAATATTGGTAAAACAATGTCGAATTTTTCATCGTCTCAAACCGAAAAGTCCATTAGATTTACTAACAAAGCTCAAATTTACGAACAATTGAAGTAGTTTTATACTGATTTTTCAATGTGTGGAGGTTCCCCATTTTGTTGGAAAAGGTTGTTTTTGCAAATAACTGCTTATTACTCATGAATGGTTCAACATGAGTTTCCAACATTTCACGAACTGTTAGAGTAGAGAAGTTTTTATTGTTTTAATAGGCTACAGAATCAATGATTAAATTTACCATCTTATCCGCAATCCCTGATGGTTACTTTAAACATTTTTTGTTTAATTATCATTTTATTCTTCTAGTTGATAGTTTGTTATGGAACTAGTTGATAAGTATATAATTATAAAAAATTAATTCAGAACTGAGATTAGAATGTAAGAAACCTCAGAAAAAATGATACTGAAAGAAAAAAACTATAAGTTGTAAAAATTTTATGTTTAAATTCAGCGGTTTGTGGTGTCAATGCGACTTCTGATCATGTTAGTTTTGAGCAAGCTAAAATTTGTAATGCTTCTCTCGGAAAATCTTTCGATGTTATGAATCAAATCTAAGTTAATTTAATGGATTGTCCCTGAAATCAATCAAATGCATTATATGTAGTTTATTAACCACGAGTAGACGTATATGCACATTGTATAAAGTATATAATGAATTTGTAAGTGTGTTAAAGATAACATCTGTAAACATAGCGTCTTTGGTTTGTGGATAATGAAGCATGAATTGTTGATTTAAGACTGACATTTGATTGGATATGTTCGTTTTTAAAGTGAGCGGAATGAAGCGCAAAAGAGTGTGTTTGTCCTAGTGATAATAGAGATAGCATTGATTGATGAGCATGGAGTTGGTTTGTTTTGCCTAGTAACGACATCCTATTCGTTAGCTATGTTATTCCCAACTGTTTATTAAAGCAAATAATCTTCCATCCTGTTTCTATTTCTTTGTTATTATAAATGTTGACAATTGGTTTCTTTTGCTCAAGGTTATCATTAAACTCCTTTCCTGTCCATTTGCTCACTTTGTGATAATGATGCTTAGTTTCGTTTACACCAAGGTCGAATATCCCTTAACTTTATTGATAAAAAGCGCTTTATCTTGTAAATAATATTTGCTCTTTAAAAGACAATAAGCCTTTAATAATTTAGGTCTCACAAATGGATGGAAAAATGATGAAAAATCCATTTATCCCCTACCCCAAGCACTTGGACTTCACAACGGATTCTCACAGTTAAAACAAAATTTCCCGTAAATGTTCATTTTTAATTAATTAATTAATTTTATTTGCACATTTTTTTTAAACTTAAATATTTCAAATGACAAAAATGTATCACTTCATTTTCTTTCTAATTTAATATTACTTTTAATTAATGCACTAATTGGAATTTATTATGAATGTGGGTTGATAATTTAAGAGGTAATTTAATAATTACAAATCCATATACATTAACTATTTCATGAATTCTCCCGGATATACTAATTGTTCTGATATTTTTGTCTCAGAAAAATTTACTTAAATATAAAATATGGAATAGCTTAATTTTTAATTAATATTATTTAAAACAAACATGTGCTGTGTAGTTTTTGAAATACTGCATACAAATGTAGCTAATGAATGTTATTGTTGATTATTTATGTAATACAATTGCAAATAGGATGAGCATCAAGTGAACTAGCTACTTCAATTTCTTTCTAGCCATATTTTACTTTAAGCAGAAATTGTATAGTGTATAGGTGTGTACCTCTTAAAAATTCTTTGAAATTATATGTCGAATTTTAATTTGCATAATATCACTCTAGTCTGAAAAAGCTATGCAATTACGCTTCTTATAAAAAGCTTTTTTCTACTTTTTAAGACATTTTTGAAAAATAAGTGCAATTTACAATGAGCAGCATTTTAAATCAAGTTTTTGTAAATTTGTTCAAAATACTGTATGTTTGCGTTAAAATTTTAATTATGTAATTACTGGGATCATTTTATACATTATTTTTATCATTTGATGAAATTAGTGGCATATGCATGTTTGTTTTGCATGTCACAATAATTTTTACTTGAAAAGCTAAGTGTTCATTTTATCCATTAATACATGACATTTATTATTCGATGAATTAATGTACAGTAACATCCTTACTCAAAATTCTATAATATTTAGCAAACAAGATGTATTCCCATTGAACTAAATTTTGACTATTCATTTTCAAAAAAAATCCGTAGTGTTGAAATAGTAGATATGTTTTCACATTCATCATATCATTGAGAATTTCCTCTTCTCATCTTGTTGTGATAATGTGCGAAGTTTCACATAAATTATATAGAAAGTGTCTATCTTTGCTTTTTTGCTCAAATGTCCTAATGTGCATATTTCTATTTCTGTGTTACCCACCAGCCAGTTAGGATTTTGGGCAGCAAAACTTCAGTCATCTATATATTTTACCGTCGTTTTTTTAATAATTCCTATTTTACAAGGCGCCTTCGCAAGCGCGAATACGAGAATTGTGGAAATGCGTCCTCTACCAAATCTGTTTTAAACAATACTGTAATGTTATCTCCCTCAGGCAGATCCATACCGCTACACCTATATTCATCCCTCCACTATTAGTTCCTTGATTCTACTATGTAAAATACATGTACTTCCATAGACATAGAGATCAATCCTAGTTCCAATACGATTTGAAATTCATAAATTGTAAATTTGTAATTTTTCCATTTGAATATTATGTTTACTGCATAAAAACTTATTCAATTCATAAAAATTTAGTGTGTTCAAATCAAGTTAAAAATTTCAGTAAATCGTGCAAAAGAAATTTTTGGACCATATGAATGTAATAGTACTATACTAATGTAGGAAGTAGAAATGGGACTGGTCTAAATACTCGTTGTAACGAAATTTCGATAACTGTTAAGGGTGATCATTTGTATAATTTAAAATGGTTACTATGTAATCCATATTAAGACATTAATTGAAATTCAAATTCACTTGTTCATGTTTCCTTTGTTTGTCTTGTGAGAATGCATGGAACTAATGACTGCATTTTCTCTTTTATTAATAAATTTACAGCCGCTATCGATTTTTTATTAGTGTTTTGGATTGCTAAGCCCCAGCGAGTTGTCATGTCGCATTTCTCATTTTAAAGTGCGCGCGAGATAAGCAAAGTGACAACAAATTCATCTGACAACAACGCGTGTGCCTTTTTATTGTCACTGGACAACCCTTATCGCTTTTGCGCCCGTCCAATCTCTAAGGGGACAACGATTATTTAGTTGCAGCCACGATTCGCGAGAAAACATTTTAATGGCTTGCTGACTGATAATAGCGCACCGCGTTCCTCTCTAATTAAAACTTGAAAATTTTTCGCCTGACAAATTTTTTTTATTTATTGGAGGCATACTCTGGAGAATAACTGTCAAATCCAGGAGCTTTCTGCATTTGATAAAACTGTCTTCAAAGACTAGAAAATAAAGCAGATTTATTGATTTTGCCATATTTACGCTGAAAACACCGCATCAGTTAGTGGCGGCATTTTAAATGCATTTTGTTTTTTCCAGCTCAATCTATTATTTTGTTAAACCAATTCCGCGATATATGTTCACTGCGTTTGATCAATCCCGCGAAAGATATTTCGTCGCCCCAAAGAAACCTTGCGTGCTCTGTTATATCGTGTTTATTTTCTACAAACCCTTTTAGCAAAATGAGATACTTTTAAACTCTAAAACCTTTTCCATTTAAACCTACTCAAGTGGTCGCAGTAAATTATTATTCAAAATAATACAGTCCCTCGTGTATTTTCCAAAATAGAGCTGATTATATCTTTTGTCAGATTAAAATAATCAAAAAGCGAGGTGATACTACCAGTGGTCAATGAATTAACCGTTTGATTGATTTACACTTTTATTTTAATTTTATATTTTGACAACTCTCCCCAACCATTCTCTTCTCCGTTTTAGTCACATCAAGAACTTATCATACAAGAGCCTTTTAATTTCCAATGAAATGAGTTTATATGTTAACTGAGATTTGAATAGTGTGTAACATATGAAGAGAGAAAGAACATTTTTTATTGTGTAACTATGTTGTCACAGTTTATTCGTTGTCAATTTGATTAAAACACTAGAATGCCCAAACCGGTCTTTTTGACCGGAATCAAAATGTTTTTGTATTGGAAAAATTTTCAGTTAAACTTTTTGATTTAGTATTTGCAGAAACTTATATATTGTGGAGTGAAATTATTCTTAGTCCTCACTAAAAGTTTTCATTGTTTCTTAATTGTATTTTCACTTGATTACCTTAAATGCCAATTCCGGTCATTTTTATTGGTAAGTTTTGTGAGTATTCAAAATACTTGACACATCAGCTTTATTGTAGGAAAGACAATGGAACTAACATTTAGTAATGAACTGCGATTGTCAGTATTCAATGTTCTTCAGCGTTTGCCGATCTTGATCCGGAACAATCTGAAAATAGAGGTGCTTCCATGGATTCCGATAGCATCTTATTTGAAAATGGTGATTTATTCATTTCAAATTATAGTTCAACATATGAATACATTAGAGACCGCGAAACTCATTGCTAAAAATGACACTCAGTGAGAATGAAAACACACAATTACTGTATTGAGTGTTGGAAGATCTGCATAACATATTTTTAGGTTCTCACCAGGAATAAAACTATTTACAAAACGAAAAATTATCCTTTTATATTAGTGCATAGAGAAGTTTTTTATTAATTTTATGCTAATAAAATAATAAAGTATCCATTGTTAAATTTAACCTTTGAAAAAAAAAATTTGGCGTATCAATATCTGAAATTGGATATTTTATAGGCATTGCTTATCTTAGAGGTATTCTTGGAGTAAGACGAGCACCAGTTCATTCCCCTTGGTCAACAGAATTTGGCATTGCTCTTATAAATTTGACTGTGTCGAGAAATCTATTTCAGAGATACTAATCTTCCTTCGATTTGATTGTACTTCACAAGACCATTTCGGATACAATATTATAAATTGCCTGCAGCCGGGGAGGTATTTGAAGATTTTGAAATAAATTGCATCAATGGGCATAAGCCTCAGGAATTATAAAATTACTGTTCTTTCAGACAGTATAGTTATTCTAAACCAGATGTACTTGGTATAATAATATGAATTTGCAAGGAGGTATAAAAACAAAATATTTAATCTAAATAGAATTCCTTATCTTGGCTCACAGGATTCAGATGAACGTAATACTTCGATTTTGGACCTACCATGCTTATTTAAAATACATAAAATAGTATTATGTATAGCATTTTGTAATAAATATTTGTGAAGCAATTATAAGCTAACTTAGCTTTTATATTTTAATAGACTACATTAACACCGGACATTTTGACCGGTGTTGGGCATTTTTAGTAATTTCGCTGTAGTTCTAATCTTAATTTTTAAGATTCCAAAATAAATTGTTTTTGTGGTTAAAAGGTTTTCCTTTATTATGGAATTTCACCGATTGCTCCAATAGCAAATTATCAGAATATCGCGGGTAACTCAGATTTAGTCATGCGATAAAGATTATTCCCAACCCATTCAGTCCAATTCATTAATTATTAATAAGAAGTTTTCTGTTATCTACCCCACGCACTCCTTTCTCTAAATTGATTTTGAAAATACTTTTGTTTCACAGTATATATGAAAAAGATGATTTTATAATATTGCTTTAAAATAATTTAAAAAAGGAATTGTAAACTCTGCTTTAATCGTTTATATTTTGCGTTGCACATAATGAGGATACTCAAACGATTCAAATACCTAGTGTCTCTCTTCACAAAAATGGAAAAAGTGTTTAAAAAAGGCAGAAACACGTTAGAAATTAAAAATTTTTAAAAAAACATTACGTTTTTTCAAGCATCGGTTTTGTTTTGTATCATTTCCTTGTACTTAGTCATTTGCTACTCTACTACGATAGAGTGATCGCTGATTTATTCAATGTCAATTATCATATATGCATTCCCCATAAATAAAATTTTTCAATGTATTGTTCCTATGTTTGTTTACCTGTATATTCACATTTCTAGTTTTAGTATTTTGTTTTCATTTTTAATGGATTCTGAAAAAACATTGTATTTCTGAAAAATTTGTGGAGGCGTATTGGAATATATAGTTTTGAAAACGTGCAAATTCGAACTATGTTATGAACCAATATGTATTTGCAATAATTAAAAAAGACATTTTTGCAAACATTTATGCGGATTGCCTATAAAGTAGTATATTTAAACAATAGAAATTAGTATTTTATGTAAAAAGAAAGCATTTTTGCGTCATGGGCAATATTTCCATCAATATGAGTTTATGATTTCTGTAACCAGCAAAAGCTTTACTCAAAAACTGCATTCTTTCTATATTCAGTCCAGTCAATAGTAGCAATATAGAAAACAATAAGCAATTTCAAACTTGACATTGATTAAGTTTAAAAATGTCCAATTATTTACTACTGATGTAAACAAAGGTTAAATGCCTATGCCTATCATTTCCAATTTATTTAAAGAAAACCCATATAAGCAGTGGTGATAAATGATGTGACTCCCAAAAAAATTCTTAGATGCCAATTTGCATAATAATATATTTTAATTGTTTCAAAGATGTTGTCATGATTATTTATTAGTAATTGTACTTCGTCTGTGCATTATGGTAATATTTCAAATTACAACTGATGTAAAATTAATACAATTATTGTATGGTATCATATCTATGTCATCATTCATTGTTGAGAAATGAAAGGAATTGCTATGATAGATAGCAACTTATTGTTCCAAATTTTGTAATAATATCTCTGAAAATATAAAGAAATAAAAAATAGCCAGATTAAGGAATCCTGTGTATCACACTAATTATTTATGTACACTTAAAATACAAAAACAACCAGACTTCTGAAATTTATTCGAATTCGTAAATATCGGAATAACCCCAATCGGGATAATATGATTTTGCCTTTTATTTCGAAGGTTAAAGCATCGGAGAAATGTAACATACTATATTTATTTGGGCTTTGGAAGTAATTGACAAGCATAATGGGATGGATAACTTTCCTATATTATGAGCAGAGTATTTGTTTGAATGTTAAATTTGATTTTTTGTTAAAATAAATGGTGTTTACAGTTTACAATACACTATCTGTCTTTGTCAGACAAACATGCCAATTCTAAATAACAATAGCTTTAGCTCTAACGATAGCTTTCAAAGTATTTAAATGTTTTGTTTTAATATTCAAAGACTCTAATCAGTTATCGATTATTTCAAAACTGTGCTTGTTTCTCTTACTTATCTAGTGTAGGCAGAAATACACTTATTGTATACCAATGTGCAAAATTAATTAAAAATTATATTGAACTTTTACATTTTACTAAAACGATTAATATATTGAGAAGTACATCTACAGACTGAAATTAAAAGTTGATACAGTTAAACTATTACTACAAAGAACTAATAGTGTTGAATTAATATTAGTTTTATAATGAAAGTTTACTCCAAACTGTATAATTATAAAGGTTTTAGTGTTATAAGAATGAAAAACCTTAAAATAGAATGTTGAATGTGGTAACACATTATACATTAAAATTCTGTGTAAAATTGAATTGCTAGCAATATCATGGATGTCTACTATTTAGTAGAAATCCATATCCACGGTAATATATAACTCATTGAAAGCAAAAACCAACCCTAGTGTGAAATTTGAAGAAAATGTTTTTTCACTTTCAATCTATTGTAAGGATCAAAATAGTCATCGTTTTTAATATTAAATTCACTGACTTCATATTTCTTCCAAAAACAAGTTGTACTTGATGATTGCTTACTACGCACAAATAGCCCAGACCTCGTGCTTACGATGTAACAGAAATTTTTATATTTCCCCATAAGGTTGGTTTTGCTTTCAATTACTCATGTCAGTTAAAACGGACAACGCGTTATAACGGATCGCATTCATTTAAGAACCTTTTTATATAAAATTACCGAATACAGACTAATAGAGTGAAGTTCGCATTTCATAAAAGATACAAATATACCTCCATCCATTTAATTTTCCTTAAATAACAATCATGTTTGTAAGCTGTTAGTTGGCTGTCAGCTCACCTTGCCAAGAAAACCCTTCCCGTTCCCACTCCGATATCATATAACTCAGAATTCAGTTGAATTATTGTTTATATTTAATCAATGTTAAAATGGACAATTTCTCTGCATGATTTACAAATTCTAAAGCACTGACAAATGGAAGTGGTTACAACTTATTGCTAATATTTTAGGCAAAACCCTAATGTATTTTGAAATTTAGAAATATTTTACCATATGCTTTGTACATCGTAATATCAACAAGTTAGATATGTTTGCATAATTATCTTGTATAGATTTCTAACATTTTAAAATATTTTACAATCGATTTTCTATTAAGTATTTTTCAAATCTAATCTGCAATTAGCGACCGTTTCAAGTGCAGAAAGAAACAATGCAATGTATAGACTAACTATTAACGTCTCCACTGTGGTTTTAATGTATTGTGCATATTCTTCTCAATCAGTTTTCCCGTCCCTATAGTTTGTTCAGTGTACATTTTGAAATTAATTTTGCAATTCTTTGATTAAGTCAGTGCATAACAAAGTTATGAAAATAGTTTTTATTTTATTTCTATAAGTAGATATTATATTCTAAAGGAGTTTAAATCTGAATATCCAATTGTTTTTACTAAGTTGGAAGTTTCTTTGCTATTTCTTTTCAGTCACTCAACTGTAGTTATTGGCATTTGCATACACAAGGGAGGGGGCATTGTGAAATGTCCCTCTGTTAGATTTGGACTATTTAGATAAAAATTTCTTTTAAAAAAATTTTTAAGAAAATATTAAATTTTAAGGTAATCAGAACAATTTTCTGACTATTTTTTTCAATATTTTGAAAATTTCCCGGGGCTCTGCCGCTTCTTTGGTCACTTCAGTTGATCACATCTTAAATGCACTTTTCGTCAGAAATGTCAGCGGACGCTCTTGGTTACTGGAAATCGTCGAATTTGAATCCGGATTACTCTGGAATAGATATAAATTTTCTTGTTAAAATGTTTAAGATCACGTTAGGGGGTGGGTGTTTGTTGCAGTTATGATGCACACAGCAGGATAACATTGAAATTTTTGCATATACAGAGAAATTTGTAACTGCATTACACAATGTTTCCAATGAGACAAATGTTTTTGTGGGTTTTACTTCTAAAATTTTCTCATCAATCTTTTTAATCGTTAATTTATTATTTCAACAGCAATGTTGTCAAATCTCTTAGATTTGATTTTCGACCCTTTTAACAAGTGGAAGCGACCCCGCCTCTCCTGATTACTTGACAATAACTAACAGGAAGCTACAGCTCAGGCTAAGTGGAAAATGCTAGGAGTTTACATTTGATTAATTAAAAAATAAGCCTCATGATATTGACAATTCGCAGATCGCATATTGCCTTATTGACATTGATTCATTTCTATATTGATTTTGTGCATTTAACGCTACACAAATGCTAAGTAAAATTATGTCAACTGTAAATAGATTGAAAGCTGCTTTTAATAATTTAAATTAATGTTTGTTATTATTTCTTTTAACCAACATTGCGACCTGCTGTTGTTTTTTATAGCATTTCCCATTTTTATTAATTAAATATTTCTTATATTACAAAACAGCACAGAAATATTTTTTGTAAACATGTTATTTACTCCTGACTCAATGCAAGATAATAAAATGTTTTTCTTACAGTAAAAACCTATTAAAATATGCTTACATTTTTATAATTCATAAGTAAATTTATCGTTGCAAATTATGTGCGCACTTATACATCTTCAAACTGCCTGGTATTTCTTTTATCTTATGTGTATTTGATGTTTTGATATAAAACGTCAATTGCACACAGTCTGTAATTAAGCAGTGTGAAATCGCAATTATATTGAGTGATTTGTACACATGAATTGCATTATCTTCCGATTTAATTTTGTAGTTATATTGTGTATATTGAAAATTTAATAGTTTGAATACTACGGAGTGTAAACTACTGTCCATGTATTTGAAATCTTGAATAATTTCCAATAGTTTTCATCGCACTTCTCCATATTTTAATAATGCTTGATGTGACCTTCCAAAACAATTTGAATAAACGCTTCTAAACATGATCGAACTTTTTTTCTCAAATTAAGTAAATAAAATAAATTTCATTATGGCAGAGGCCATGCCTAGAGACTTACTTATCCCCCTTAGGTATATTTTTAAACAGCACTTGTAAAGGTCAGTAGCAAATCCATTATTTAAATTTAAAGTCATAATTAGAAATAATGTAGAAATCAAGAAAGAAAATGATATTGGAATTGTGGTTACTTTACGCAAGTGTAGATTTCAAAAAAATATTGCAGCACGCACTGGTCCTTAATTTGAGGTTGAAGGAAATATCTTTTTATAAAGATTCAAAAAGAAAACAAAGAAGGCATTTAAATTTCCTTTAAATTTATAAAATGAAATAACAACGGTGTACATGGAAATATGATAGGGTATGACTATATAATTGTATTTCCCTGGTGCGGCGCTTTATTTGCAGCTGATGTTAGTTTTATTTATCTTTTATTTCGCACACTTAATTCTATAAGAGGAGCGGAAGATGTCTGAAAACACATTGCTTAACATCAACGAATTATTGATGTAAACACTTCTGGTTTTTAGTTTTAAATATAAAAGCTTTTCAAATGATCATGTTTTATGGCCACAAATGTGGCATCCTAGAATTTTTGCAATGTTCCCTTTATTTTTTTTGTTTTGTTCATATTTATCAATGCTACGGATGAATCATTTCCAATTCATTTTTAAAGTTGTATCCATTTAATTTTGGTACATTTTTTATAATAATTTCTTTTTCTTACATTCTATTAGTATTTTTCAGAACCAAATAGTACATCTAAGGTATTTGAGGGAATTTTTGGTCATTATTTATAAATTCTTACCCGCTCAATTTCAAATAAGATGCTTATGTTCAAAACCTTGTTTGCAATGTGACTATTTATACCTGATTTTTAGATCACAATATTGGTGTAGCCGTAGATATTGTCTTTTTTGGATTATATAAACATAAATTTTGCCTGTAAAAGATAAATGTGAATTCCAAGGATTTTAATTAATTCAATAAAATTGGTGGAAAAAATTTTAAACATTGATCACTTTCAACACTTCTTCAATATTAGATGAGTTGCTAAATTTGAAGTCCGTTTTCCTATCCAATATTTATTAACTCACTACTTGTGATTTTAACCTACTCGTTTATCATTTATCATTGAAATATGTATAATCTCTTATAATATGTTACTCTTTGGTTTTAGTATGAATAGGATTGAACGAATTGTATGCACCACCACAGCCAACTTTAAGTTAGTTATGGCACCACTCATTCCTCCGATTGCTTTTTCGTTAATCTACGTTTCCCCAACATTATGAGAATTACCTCTCCTGGTTCATTTTTTGCCTGACCCTCCCTTTTTCCTAGCACTCCACTCCCTCACGTACATAATATTTATTATATATTGAACTGGTCTTCCATAACTAGATACTTCACTCATAGTCTTCTATTGACTCTTCCTATCATATTGGAAGCTGCAATCATTGCATTCGAGTGAAGTTAGAAAATTTAATGTCTAAAAACAATACTACTTCCAGTTTTCAAATTTCGGCTTCTTAATTGTACTATATATATATATATATATATATATATATA
>CABFPE010000518.1:417508-428924 GCA_900660155.1 Hofstenia miamia | reverse complement strand
GACATATATATATATATATATATATATATATATAAGTCCTTGGCATAAGTATTGGCACATTCATCTTCACAATTTATTTCTGCAATAATTATCAAAATAACTTTGATTTTTAGCATTAGGCTCAAGTTGGGCATTGTGAATTCAAATTTTCACGTATACTTTTGATAAAAAATTTTGTTTGCCTCCAATTCCCCTGTGAAGGGCCACCCTAAAAACTATATATACATGCTATGTAAATTATAGAGAAAAAATCGAGTTTAGCGTAAAAAATTTACTGTATTCTAAAAGTTTGCATTAATGTATTCAGTTGTCTCAAAAATATTGCTACTCAAATTTTGCAAAAGTCCCATTATATTAATTGATCAAAATTAGCAATGTAATAGGATTTTCACAAACGTGCACTCTTAATAATTCAAAATCTTCTGAATGAATTCGTACACAAAATTTAGAGTAAGCAATTGACGCTGAATTCGATTTTTTTACTATAATTTACATAGCATGTATATTTATGGAGATAGTTTATATATATATATATATATATATATATATATATATATATATATATATATATATGTGTGTGTGTGTGTGTTCCATTCTATATATTGCTTGCTCTTGCTCTGAAATTTTTATTTAAGTTTGAAATGTATGTCAAATCAACGTGCGATAGAATACCTTAAATTTTATGGCTTAAATTTTATATACATAGACACTTGTTTGTTAAGCTACTTTTAGTACATGTTAGCGCATTTGAAGTATTAACAGCTTTCGAACACGGCTGACATATGGCGGTATTGTAATGGATATTGTTCTTTGGGAACAGTTGTTTTTGTTTATCTATTCTATGACACATTTTATTAAAAGCAAGCGATTGCTTTATCATTAGGAAAGTTAATTTACGACGAAGATGCCATTTTCTACTGTCGAATTCGATGAAAATTGTTTGCTCGCAAAATTTATTCAACGCTCTAATAATTAATTTAAGTATGAAATGTGTTGTGTATTTTGACATCAATCATGTTAAAGAGATTTTCCATGATTGTTGTGTTGGTGAGTAGTAAGGACTATTGTTCAACTAAAGTTTGCATTTTAAAAATACGTGCACCAATAAAGATAGGAATGGATTTTTCAGTTTTTTCTTTACATACAATTACATATTTTATTTTGCGTGTTTACATCATTGTATTTTAAATAATTTCTTTAGTTAGCTATCTAATTTTGCAATCAATTATATGTATATATATATATATATATATATATATATATNAATTAATCTGAATTTTTTAAATGTGATCTATCCTTGTTCATACAAAAAACAAAACATTAGAATTGACAAAATGAATTAAATACCCTACATAATAACCCTTTTAATTGAAGTAGCCAAACCACTATTGCAAGATATAATGTAGCTTTCACAATTTTGGAAATAAATGAAATTGGATCTTGGTTGCTGTTATAAAACAGGGTACACATTACATTGTGTTGACCTCAAGTCGTTACAAATTTGAGAAGAGAAAGCACGAATAATGTCTACGTTACACTTAAGCTGCATCTATTTTGCAATGCGATCATTCCATTTTATGGCTTGATTGAAAAGTACTTAATTTGAATTGCATGAGTGAATTTGATTAAAGCATAAATACAGCGTAGGTGCGGAAAGGTCTGAAGCAGCCATTAGTTTGTTTGCTAGATAGATCTAATTAACTTTAACTGAAGAGACAGTTTGATTTAAGATGTCACAACAATCTGACACATCTGTATGACGTGGGCTGAGGGAGGGTTTAGAAGCTCGCTGCGATCAATCGGATTGCTGGCAATTAGCCCAATCTGTGATTGCATTCACCTTCTTGTTCCTCGGAGAATTGTCACAAATAAATGCGCGGTTTATGTTTACGCAGTTCAATTTTATTTAGAATTAACCGGGCACCGTCATTCTCAAATCCTCTTCGCCACTGTCAATTAAAAACTGATTTGTTTGCGGCTCTTAATTAAGCATATCTTTCTTCTATTCCCTAGCTGTCTCGGTGATCAAGCAAACAGCTAAATACTTTTAATTAGTTTATTTCTTTAAAAAAGTCTCTTACAGATTCTAGATTTAATGTATTCGTTCTTTTTTTACTTCTCTCAATGAATTTTAAACAGAAACAATACCATAAAATAAACCAACTAATGTACCGATTTCTTCAGTTCAGTCATCGCAGATTATTAACATGGTTCACAATTTTTCTTTCTGTGCATTGAGAACGTTATTTTTGTGATATTTACCCATTAGGCCAAATAAAATGCGTTCGTCTGGTACACTTTATTAATAAAGTTTTAATTAACATATTTTCAATTGGTTGTTTTCTTCCCCCAATTGCATGCATTTCATAAATTCATTGTAGTTTTGAGCAGCATAACTTAAAGGATTTTAAATATTGTTTAGTTTCATCATGTTAGACCTAGTGTTCACCGGGTTGCCATGTCAATGTTTTGTTGACAGGTTAGCCGGTGACCGGGTCTATTTTTCTCTTAAGGCTTCAGGGTCTGCTTTGTCAACAGCTCAAAATTGAATTAATAAACACGTGAAAGCAATAGATGTACACAAAGGGCTTATTTTAATAAAGTCAGGTTTATTATTATATTACGTAAACATTGTGTCTCTATAATGACTCTAAGCATTCGAATATTTGTGAAAACTATCTTGATTTGCTGCTTAACTTCAATGTCTATACAAGTATGCTATTATCCAAAAATTGCAAGCAACTTTTTAAAAAATCTGCTCACTGGGTCATTATTTCACAGTTTTACCGGATCAAATCTTATCCTGCTCCTATTGGTCACCAAGTCACCTATTTGTGACTGTGTTCCAACTATGGTTCTCCTGACATATTCTTGAACGCTTCGTCATTGTGTACCTCATTCTTATCTAATCTGTTCTTAATAGTAATATAAAATCATGGTGCATTTTTTTAATTTTTTCCATTAAGCAAAACTTTATTGTTAAAATCGAGCTGCTGAATATAAGTATTTATGTTATCCATTTATGCTTAAATTGCAGGAAATTCGAGTGCCAACCGATATTTGTTTATTTACAATACATATAATCACGAGGATTGCGTTGCTTTTAAGCTGGGTAAATCATGGAATTACCTTAACATTGATTGTAAAATATAACTAGATTGTTTATAAATGATTTTGAAAAGCACAAATGTATTTCATAAGAAAGAAATAATTGGATCTCTAATGAATTAATCCATTGAACTGGCAAATGCTCTATAATTTTATTCACATAAATTGCTTTGCTTTTTAAGTTTTATGTATACCAATATGTTTGCTCACCTAGCATCGAGTATGGGTACATGAACATGTAGCTATACTTTATCCTTGATATTGGTAGGATTGTAATGTATTAATTGTTATGTTCTATTATTTAGATTAACCAATGAAGATGGTAGCTCACATCCTCTCTATGGACACGGTATTTGTAAATGGCCCAATTGTGAAAGAGCATGCGAAGATTTTCCTAAATTTTTAACGTGAGCATATTTTTCTCTTTTGGGATTGCATTTTAATAATTTAAATGTAATTTACGTGTTAGTAACGTTTTATATTTCTTTATAATTATGTTTAGTTCATTATCATTATAAGGTTTTTAGATTTAAGTTTGTGAATCTAGTATTTACCTCATTGTACATTTTTAAAATGTATTGGTTTGTATAATCATTATGCAGGTCTTAAACACTGAAATTATTCGCTTAAGTATTTATATAACATTGATACTGTTCAACATTTTCAGATGAAGAAAACATAAAACTATTTTAAGTTCTTAAAATGTTGCTTTTTTCAAATGGTAATTATAGATGACTTTATGCAGTAAGGTTGCGAATAAACTCATACATTGGAATTTATGGGCTGCCAACTTCACGATAATTGAGAATATTAACTTTATCTAAAAGCATGCTTTTCTTTTCCTTCTACAAATGAATAATCAATAGGCTAAGTGATTGTCTGTTATAGAATAAATGCATTATACTCCAAACCTTTTTTATTAATCTTAAACTGCCTATGCCCTTGTTTTCTGCACTAGACATGTTTGTTGATCTGGAGAAAACGGTTTCCTATTCTTTTCCAAGTCAATTTATCAATTCCAATCAGTTATATTGATTTAGTACGATATATTAATTGTTAAAATTCATATAAATTATCTTAACATTGACATGTTTGACTCATATTTTTTGTAAGTGAATGTAACTATAACGTTATTTCCAGAGATTTTTGTGATATTATGTGATCTTGATTTATTTAGCCATTTGGCAACTGAACACAAGGTAGATGAACGGAATACGGCTCAGGTGCGAGTGCAGATGCAAGTAGTGAATCAGCTTGAGAGCCAACTGAATAAAGAAAAGGAGCGTTTGATCGCAATGATTAAACAACTTAGTACCAATAACACCAAACATGTCAACGACCTTCTTCGAATCCAATCTGAAGCATTGGTAACGATTTTATATGTTTCATTAAAAATAAAAATGGCCGAATTTCCTCATAACCCTACATTTTAAGTGCCTTTTACTGATTTGTATTAGCACATACTTTTGTTAGACAAGTTATTTTAGATTTTATTTTTAGGATTTACTTTAAGTGAGTCTGTCATTTTTATAGATTCATTTTATACAATCAATTTTAAATGTGTATATACGATGAAGTAGTATGAATCACAAAGATTAATGGAATTTTTCAATTGAACATCAAATGTATTATTTCATTTCAAAATGGTTCTCAACACTTAATGAACACCAACTAGGCTTTTTGGATATATCAAAATGATCGATTTTTGAATTCATTGAACATTTATAATGCTTTTTCTAGAACAATCACAGCATATCTGTAACCTTTAATAAGCTATTTTAGATATCAAAATTATATATATATATATATATATATATATATATATATATTGCAAACGTAAATAGAGGTGAAATTTTAATTAGTGATACACTTTCAATCAAATTTCTAATTTCAGATTCATACTGATTCATTCATTGTAACGTAATCTTCATTTAGAATATTATGGTATCATCAAGTCTTTTCATTATCATTCAATGAATAAAAACTAAATTTTATAAATAAAATGGCCAATTAATTCGAAAAATACATGTTCTTTGTATTTTGCTAATAAGTCAGGAGTTTACTTAACCTCACCTAAGATTTTGTGTGCCTAACTCAGCGTTTATTATCACATCATACGTTTGACAAATGTTGCCTTTTTGTTAGATATTTCAAATAAATTTGGCGAAAACACCAGCGGTAAAACAATTTGTCGAGTAAATTTGTGGAGGACACAAAAATTTATTCTCTAACCCGGTACTACAGGAATGTTTAGAACTTTCGAAATCTAACATCATTGTACGGTTCTCAATGAGTATCCCTATTTATCATAAACGCGACATAATTTATTATTAAATTTTTATTTATTGGGGATGACGAGACTTGTGACATCGTAATATTTCTTTCATTTTTTAGTTTCATTCTAATTATTTACTATTTTAGTCAAATCCTTTACACATGCAAAACCTATTCATGAATTCTGTGAAATCAGAGCATAATCCAGCATTCCCAAGATCTCAGCCAATCACAACTCCAGCGACGAACCCTGTTGATCAAAAACCACTTGCCAGCTCTTCAACGGGTCCAATCCGACGCAAAATTAATGAGAAAGCAGTACCCCTGTCATCAGGTAACTATTCCAACCATATTTTAGGCTATCAATATCATTTTCTGAAACGTTGAAGTTATAATTATTGCGATTTATGTGAATGTTATATATAAATTTCATAAACTTTCGTTATTAATTAAATTTTTGTTTGCAAAAAATGTAATTAACAAAACAAATTAACATATCTATTTTAAGTCGGAGAAAAAGTTTATTTGCATTGAATGTATAATTGAATGTAATGAATCTCGAACATATGAAGTATATGTAAGACAATTTATACATTAGAGCAGCAAACAAGTTAAATATTTTGGCAGAATTTGTTACTAAAAAACCAACTTAACTTCGTGCATTACAAGGAACGAATGATAAACATGGAAGCATACAAAAATACATACAAAGTATGATGTCTTGGAAGCAGACTTCAATTTCATGACTGTTTTTCAATCTCCCTGGTTTTTGGTAAATAACATTGTTGAATACACGGTTATTTGGTGATCGAAGTTTGCAGTCCTTAAACTTTCTAGTAGACAAACGTTAGCGCCTTATGATTGAGTGCTTGTCATCGCTTACACATTTTTTCTAATCGCAATCCTACAATCACACGTGATTTACATTCAAATCAACCATTATCCACAATTTACTCGCAGTAAAAATTTTCATTATTCCCAACCACGACTTCCCATTTTAGAACAGAGATGAAGTGTAGCCAACGGTATCCATGAAATTATATAAACTAGCAAAATCCCTCTACTTTGTATGAGAATTTTAAATGTTTATTTCTGACTCAGATGATATTGTTTACTTTATTATATATGCACTTCTCAACTATGGAATGTCTAATTTGTTTGTTGCTTGCAAAGGATTCACCAGGTGATAAGCATTAGTTTTAACTATATGAATTCAGACACGTAAACAATAAATAGAGATATGAAATAAGGTGTTTAATAGAATCTTTATATCGATAATGACTGATAATGACGTCACAGAATTTGTAAACTTGGTTGAAGAGCAAGATATGACTAAGTATTGTAGCTAATTAGAAGGTTAAAAATACATTTGATTTAAAATACATTCGTAGAAAATGCGGAAACGCCAAGTTAGTAATATTTGTGTATTTCCATAACAGAAATCTCAAAATGAGAATGCAGAGATTATTGTTGTCGACTTGTTTTCAAGATAAAATTAACAACTGCTAGATTCCTTCATACAACAAGCATGATCAATTTACAATAAAGACACGATTCAGCAAAAATGCTGAGATTTGAATATCAACATAATTGGAGATTGAAGTATCTGTTTGACAAATGAATCCAATTAGACTTTCTAATGCTGAGATAAGACAGTTATAGAACCATACGCAATCTGCATAATAAAACGCTTAGTTTAAAGGCCATTCATGACCTCGTTAAGCTATTTTAAAAATCGAGAAATGTGAAATTTCTCCTTATTTCTGGAAAAAACATTTATTCGAGAGGACCAACTGGAAATTGTCATAATCCCAATTGATGATATCGCAGGATTAAATGCATATTAGAAGTGGGTCTAGTTGTTCAGACTTACATTAACCTGGACCCACAAAGGCTGAGCACCATAACCACAATGTTATATAATTACTAAACTATTTATCAGAAATTTGATTTTCATATTGGATTATTGTTAGTGCTTTGTGTTTCAATAATTTGATTTTGCAGTATCATTTATTTCCAATAGCTATAGAAGCATGCGTTATGTCATTTTAATGTTGAAGTATTCCATTTAAACAAGCAATAACATCATTGTTTCACCTAAATTGCTAAGCTTTGTAAACCTTGAAATGTATTGTTTAGAAATCGAGAAGAATAAAGAGTTTTATCAGACAGCCGATGTGCGCCCTCCGTACACGTACGCAGCTCTCATTCGACAAGGAATTCTTGAGACAGCTGATAAACAGCTGACGTTAAATGAAATATACAATTGGTTCCAGCGAACTTTTGCTTACTTTAGACGAAATGCAGCCACTTGGAAAAATGCAGTTCGTCATAACCTTAGCCTTCACAAGTGCTTCGTCCGAATGGAGAATGTCAAGGGTTCGGTATGGACTGTCGATGAAGATGAGTTTCAAAGAAGGCGGTTGCAGCGTTTAGGAACGTAAGTGTTATATCCAATACGGTCTAACAATTTTTGTAAAACATTAGTAAATTATTAACAGTCTATGATATTACAATTGAATTTGAACTCTACTTCCATGTCTCAAAGGTCTGATTTTTTATACACATTTTCTTTTTTATGTTGTAAATGTTTTCTTTCTTTCTAACATATTTCTAAAAATTCATGGAGTTCTACACGTATTCTCTTGAATTTTTCTGGCCTGTCGTATTACTTACTCTAGCATGAATTCTTTGAGACTAATTCCATATCAAATTATTTACATATGCTATTTCTTTTGGGTTTGTATATGATTAATTATGTATAATGATTAATTGTGTATTAAGTTTTGTTTGATGCACAGCAAGGCATGTCAATACTTGTCAGTGGTGCGTCTAGGGGAAGCGACCATCTCCCCCCTTTGGGGCCATCTGCGAACACTTAAGAAAAATGTTCTTTTCCTCAAAATTGAAAATAGTTCACTCTAATTCAAGATGTAATCAATCGATTTGCTACTAAAAACAGACGATTGCATTTTGTTTAAGCTTTCTTTTTCTGTGAAAATGGGTGTCAGCCTCCTCCCCCTCTCCGTGTTAAGAATCCAAACCGCGCCATTGATACTTGTCGAATACTTGCAATTGGAAATTTTTTATTCAATTTGAAATTTATGTACCTAGTTTTCTGCAATTGTTTGCGAAGCTACATTTTATATTCAGTCAAAACTTCATGACTTTTTAAGTTAGTCACAAATATAAACGATCGAATTGGTTGAACGTAAATGACATGAAGAGCAAAGTAAGTGTTAAACATTTTGTCTGATTGAACATGCGTTTGAATTTAACTGAAGTGGTCTTAGGTTTTGGCAAAACGCTGTATTAATTATCATTTTTGAATTTTTTTATTAGGATGTTACAAAATTTTTGACAATTTGCGGTGCATTTTGCAAATAAGCTTTTTTTGATGGGTATCTTTCATCAATTATCTATGTTTTTTTGTGAAAGTATTGACACATTTGTGACAATTTAATATTTTGATACACACTTGCGTACACGTGCAGGAACCTTTATCACGAGAATGTCTAATGAAACGAAAATATGTCTTAGGCAGTTCTTTTTGAGGAATGTTGACGAGCATAAGCTTCACAATACGTATTAAAATGAGAACAATCTTACAACCTTTGCAAAACTCTCTTGGAGGAAAGATGTACCCTCCCATAACTACAATTCAGCCTCAAATATGCAATTAAAACATTTAGATATTCCAACCATATCAGTCACTATTTGACTTTCAACACATGGTTTATTATAAATAATATGCTTCATTTTTCTCGAGGCTCAGATCGAAAGGTAAAAACAGAATGGTTTCCATTGCAGTAAATTTGTTTGTGCATTCCATGAACAAACCCTAAAAGTTTGTATAAACTGTTCTTGAGTAGATGAATTAATCTCTATCCCAATTTTGATGCAATGATTTTGTTGGTGTTTGAAATACAATATCACATGTTTCTATATAAAGAATAATAACATCCTTGGTTGATGATAATTCTGACTTCATTCATCGTTATTGGAAAAAATTCCGGAAGCGTCTAGTAAAAAAGTCAACGACGATGAACTGTTAGTGCGAACACTGACGTTCAGAGACGTCATTTATGATAACTAAGAATCTAAATAAAATAGTTTTTCTATGAAGTTACAAGAAATTATGATAAACACATCTATTGCGCGAAAAGTTGTTAAAAATCTATGTGCTATGTAAATACTTATCGGGTTATTTTGTACGTTAATATTGCTTTTAGTTCTCGCTCAATGGGCGGTGAACCATATCATGATGTCTATCCTACTCGTTCGGAATATGAAGAGGAGGAACGCAGTCCGTCGCCGCTGGAGGGTGCTCTAAATTTAGTAATTCATGAAGATGAAGAAAAATGTAATAGTCCTTTACCCACAATGGTCGAAAATGAACAAACATATGAAAATAACTCTTCTTCCGATATATGGTAATTATATATTGATATTTGAACATAATTTTAAATGATTTCTAAATTAGAAATTCTAATGCTATCTTTAGTTATTAGTGTTTGCTACTTGCTAATTTCAATCTATTTAGTAAATCAGACGTCACAGAAGAAAAGGACTGTAATGAGAATGTATCCACGCAGAAGAACCTGTCTTCCATCCACCAATCTCAGTTTCAGTTGTCGCCTTCTACGAATGCTCCGATTCAATCGAGCGCGTGAATTTAGTTTAGTTTGATCACTGTAGTTGAAGAGAAATAGTTGTGCAGTTAGCGTCTTCCTGTATTAAAAGCTTGAATTATAAAATACATATTTGTAAATTTTGTCTTGTTTCATTAATATGAATTGACCAGAGATTATATTTTGTAAGTAAGGTTGTTCCGTGGAGATTTGTAACTTTCTTTTAGTCTACAATTTGAAGTTCACATTATTTATATTGTTTTGAAGACAATAAATTGTACAGTTCTGATTTTATTTGTCTAACGGTCTTCAAAGTAATTTCATTTATAAAATATAAGTCAATTCAATCATTTTTTCTTGAAATTTTTAATGATCTTGTGTACAGCTATTTTGTAGTTTAAAAATATTTTCATCATTTAATAGCATTTAATGTGACTGTAATAATGTCGAAACATGTGTAAATAAATGTTGCGTTCTTTTTTAAATATTTCCTATGTTAATATAGTATTGAGCAAAATGGCTGTGTGAATAAGCTAAAAGTTTTCCAGTTACTGTGGGTATTTAATGTGCAGTGTTAATCTTCATTTGGTACTGTAGAGGCCAAATTTCATTCCAGCATTTTAAAATCAACATTGAATGTATAAGTTCTTAAGCTGATATTAACAATAACAGGCTTACGAATATGCGGTATAAAGTAGGATGCTTAGAAATCTCAAATATATAGCTTCTATATTAATGGTGTTCTTGCCTAATAAAAGAAATTTTTTCAGTTGTTTAAAAACACTAATCTAATATCAAAAAACATGTATTTACTACATTAGAGCCTATAAATATATATTTAAATAAGTGAAAATTTTATGCAGCCTGAAAGTGCTCAATTTTAGGTTATTTGCAGTTTGATGAGAAATTATCAGTCATGAAGGGCAACTGGAACGATTTAGGCCTACTTTATAAAATAAGTACATATCCCTCATTGAAAACAAAAGATCCTAACGACTATAATTGGTAATTGAGTAAATTCAATTATAAAATATGATATCAATTCAATTTAGTTTTTTTGCTAATGCTAGAGGTAATGTTTGCAAATAAAAAGTGGTTAACTTGGGCTATGACGATTGCTAGTTTCTATTAATAGAGTAATCAGGATTATAAAATTTATAACCTCTCCATTTCAGTTTTTTTATATTATAGGTGCAAAAATATTTTTTAATATCAATTTTAAAGTTTTTTAATCTACTTATTTGTTTAATATATTTTGGTAATTCATTCCACATATTTATAGCTGTGCTTAGAAATGAATTTTTCATTATTCGCTTCTTATACCTAGTAGGTTCAATTATGTGCGTTCTTTTATTTTGTTTATTGAGTAATTTTGTAGCAAGAAAGTCATTTTTGTAATATGG
>CABFPE010000518.1:402584-413180 GCA_900660155.1 Hofstenia miamia | reverse complement strand
AAATTCTAGAAGGAATTTTTTTATTTATTTGTGAAATATTGAAAGTATTGAGAAAATTGCCAAGCTTACTTTTTTCGTTATTGTTTAGAAGATTTAAATTCCAGTCTCCCATTACCATTATATTCGTGTTATAACTCAGAGCAGTAGAACATTCATCTTCCATTTGTAAGAAAAAATTATTTATATAAGTTTTATTTGGACAATAAGAGATATTTAATAATTGACTATTAAAATTTTTGTCTGGGTTTCGAATTTCAACCCAAAGACATTCATAAGTTGAATCTTTTGCTATATCTGTCCTAAGTTTAGGTTTGAGTATTTTAGGTATTAGAAACATGACACCACCTCCTTTTGTCTTATTAAAATGAAAGGTTGGATTTCTGTCCTTTATAAATATTATAAATTTAGAGTTATCGATTGACAAGGACGAATTGTAATTATCATTTGTAAACCAGGTTTCAGTTATGCCCAGAATAAAGTTTGAATCCAGTTCAGAAATGAATTGTCTAAATTCCGAANATATTTTGTTAAATATAAGTTTATATTGTTGAAAAAAAAATTATAAGACAAAGCATTTTCTGATATCATGAAATATTCAATAAGCGTTTTACTATTAGCAGAAATTCTAGAAGGAATTTTTTTATTTATTTGTGAAATATTGAAAGTATTGAGAAAATTGCCAAGCTTACTTTTTTCGTTATTGTTTAGAAGATTTAAATTCCAGTCTCCCATTACCATTATATTCGTGTTATAACTAAGAGCAGTAGAACATTCATCTTCCATTTGTAAGAAAAAATTATTTATATAAGTTTTATTTGGACAATAAGAGATATTTAATAATTGACTATTAAAATTTTTGTCTGGGTTTCGAATTTCAACCCAAAGACTTTCATAAGTTGAATCTTTTGCTATATCTGTCCTAAGTTTTGGTTTGAGTATTTTAGGTATTAAAAACATGACACCACCTCCTTTTGTCTTATTAAAATGAAAAGTTGGATTTCTGTCCTTTATAAATATTATAAATTTAGAGTTATCGATTGACAAGGACGAATTGTAATTATCATTTGTAAACCAGGTTTCAGTTATGCCCAGAATAAAGTTTGAATCCAGTTCAGAAATGAATTGTCTAAATTCCGAATTTTTTATTGAGAGATTCTGAAAATTTATGTGAATATATTTAAAAGAATTAGTTGAATGCATTATGTTTGATAATTCTGAGTATTCATAAATATTATCGGCTTTGGAAGGCCCGGGATTAATCTCGATGCCGGATATAAGTAACATTATTTAAAGAGATACTATTTACTTGAACTACTGAATATTGTTTACCATTGGTAGTTTTATGTGCACCTATAATCTTTTAGAATTAAAAACTATTTATTTCAGCATAAATTGATGAAAAATATTTTTTGCATAAAAAGTTGAATTTTTAGTTTTGACTTCTTAAAGTCCTAGAAGACCTTAAACAATACAGTGCCGGTCAAAAGAGTTGGGCAACTCATCTTCACAATTTATTTCTGCAGTAAGGAATACAATTTTTATCAACAAGTTAAATTTTGGCATTGTGAATTCAAATTTTCATGTAATTTTTTAATCAAAATATAGTTTTCATCCTATGTTCCTGTGAAGAGGCACCCTGAAAACTATTTCCATAAATAATCAGGCTATGTAAATTATAGTGAAAAATCGAGTTCAGTGTAAAAAAATTAGTTTATTCTTAAATTTTTGCATAAATGTATTCCGTTGTCTTGAAAAATGGACCACTCAAATGTTGCTAAAATCCCATTACTTTAAATGAATTTGCTTCAAAATCAGTGATGTAATAGGATTTTTACAAACTTTTACTCTTAATGTTTCCAAATTTTCGGAATAACTTCGTTCACAAAATTTAGAATAAACTAAATTTTTTACTGTGAGTTTGAATTTTTAACTTTTAATTATATAGAATGTATATTTATGGAGATAGTTCTTAGGGTGCCCCTTTACAGGGGCATAAGATGAAAACTGTATTTCTCATTAAAAAATTAGATGACAATTTGAGTTCACAATGCCAAAATTTAGCCTTGTGATAAAAATCAAAGCTATGGTATTCTTCATTGCAGAAATAAATTGTGAAGATGAGTGGCCCAACTTTTTTGACCGGCACTGTATGTCTACAATAAACTAAAAAAACCATTGCTTTGGCAAGGTATATTTTGAAATAATACGTTTAGAAAATAGACATGGTTGCCATGGTAAAGCAAATTCAAATTCTTATTTTTTCATATTTCTGAAATTTTTGAGTCATTGGTTTCAAGAAAATGTCCTGGGAAATTACTTTTTTAATAATAATAATAGTTTATTTATTTAATTCTTTTATTTTTTTACAAATCAAGTGATTAACACTTATGAAGAATTAAAACAATAGATAGAAATTAACTTGGTTCTAAAAAATACTTTGTCTTGGTTTCGAAAGTTTACTGTCTTTAAGGATATAAATTGTTGGTTTTCATTGTTCAATAGCTTTGCTATAGTTTATGGACTTTGTCCTATAATTTGATAAGTAGTTGGATCTTTTTCGCTTTAGTGAAATTTTTACTGATTTTTTAAATTTATTGAAATTTCGTTCTTCTTTAATATCTGGATGGAGTTTGTTCCATAAATCAATTGTAAAATTGGTAAATGATTTTTCAAAAATTTTCTTTTTAAATTTGATTTTGTGATAAGTACGTTTGTGTATATTTTCCTGTAATTCCACTAAATGTCTTTTCCAAAATTCGATATTATGTTTGTCTAATAATTTACTTTTATCGTTTTTACTACAGATTGAATTAATTGCCCAATTAAAAACTTTTTTAAGTTTTTAAAATATTTTCTTGGTAACACTAGTAAATAAAAAAGAAGAATATGAAAAATGTGACAGTATAAGAGATCTTAGTAATACAATCCTCCACTTTATTGGTAATATATGTTGAATCTTAGTTAGCAATTTAACTCCATGGGCCATTTTCTTCGTAGTTGCATTGATCTGATCTGTAAATTTAAGTTCATTGTCAATTTCAATACTAAGATATTTAATTTTCTTAGTTTCATAAATGACATTTTTTCAACATATATTCATTCTAATGGTTCACTTTTTCCATTTTTATTCTTTATAATCATAAATGTAGTCTTCTCAATATTTAATTTCATCATATTCTGTTCAAAAAATTTCTTTACTTTAATTACCTATATGTTCTTGTAAAATCTTTATTTTGGATATACAGTATATAATAGAGTATCATTTACAAATTGAATGCATTTACATATAGATTGAATAATAATGGCCCTAAAACTGATCCTTGTGGCACTCCATTATTTATCAATATTTGTTTTGAGGATAGATTGTTTACTTTCACGTATTGTGAACGATCAAATATATATCATTTCAGTAATTGGATTGATGAACCACTAAAATTATAAATTTCTCTTAGTGTTTTAATTAGTAAATCATGATTAATTGAATTAAAGGCCTTTGACATATATATATTTTTTTTTGTTTTGATATTTTTTGTAAATATTATGGTTATTTGTTAATCATTCTTGAGGCTATTCAGATAATAGCCAGTCTTTTAATTGAAAATATTATCTAAATAAAGAATATCTTATCTAATTTTATCTTATCTTATCTTAGAAGAAATAAAGAAATAATTTGATTAGGTATGAGCAGCCTTTTTAATTGATCGAAAATTTACTTGAACTGTATTTAATGAATGTTCAATTTATCACTTTAGTGCAGAAAACTACAGTGGTTTTCATATGCAAAGTGTTCATTGTAGAAGTCATGCCTAATTAGTTCAAATTTGCTTTCGTGGGAGGGTAGATAAATATATTTGATAAATGTAGAAATAGACATTTACAAAATCAACATTACACTGACCACTGCAGCTGAACAAAAAAGCCTTGTGAAGATGTATCTCAAAGAAATACATGATAACATCGAATCCAATTATCAACAACTTTTAAAGGCAACGGATGGAGATCAACAGAAAGCCATTCAAATAATAACACGCAAAGATTGATTTTCCTTACTAACTGTTTTTCCAATAGAAGAAGATGGATGTCACCTCAATGAGGAGTGAGTTTAGATATAGCATCCGTTTAAGGTGTGGTATTGAACCTGTTGATATATTCACGACGTGCGAATGCAGCAAAGAATTCTACATTGTAAATGAACTCTTCTGCCCCAAATGTGGTTTTGTTGCAAGACGTCGTAAGGAAATGCCTGACATACTGTCCGAAGTTTGTATCAATGTTAAAAAAAGAGCCACATCTCCCAAAATAACAAAGAGGTCGCTGTCCTCTTCTTTTAGCCTCCTTGATAGAGCTAGACTAGACATCTCGGCAGTTGAATTCTGGAGCTATGGCCAAAGCGCATTCTTGGATATAAGCTTATTCAACCCTTGCTCAGCCACTAATCCGCGAAGAACTGCAGCAGAAACATTTGGGGCCCATGAAACTAAGAAAACAAGACAATACCAACAGAAAGTGCTAGAAATCGAACACGCCTCATTTACACCATTGGTGTTCAGTTCAATGCTTACTGAAAAGTTTTTAAAACAACTTTGTGGTTTAATCTATTCCATAACCTGTGTAAGTTGCAAACTGAGCTTCTTCTTGCTACAAAGCATGATGCTTTGTATTCGCTGGACTAAACGACATATGCTGTCTCGAGGCTTGAAGTTGATCGCCACTCAGCTAGAGCCAGTCATAATCTCAAGTGACACCGGTCGTTTTGATTTAAACTGAATGTATTCACTGTGATACTTTTCCACTCTAAACTGGTAGTAAGGATGCAGTTGAAGGGAGATACCTTGCGTGGATCACCAATTTAATTTTAAGCAAGTAATAATTCTGTAAAATTATAATCCAACTATTTTACATTTTATTCTACTGCAAGTATCAGGTTTTGACTACTATATAATTGAAGAAACAGTTTTCCTTCTCGTCAGTAAGGGAGCGCCAAAGGATTTTCATAATTGAACTAGCCTTAGCAGTCCCACTTCTAGAGATTAGGGTTTGGATCCGAATCCGACTTACCCAAATTATTTTATAATTTAACGTAGACGTATTATATAAGATCTGCTTTTTCTTGATCATTAACTCAGTAATTATTTACATAACAATCCGTTTCTCTGTAGAAATTATTTGTGATGGATTCAACAGAAAACGGTGGTAATTAGCCACCATTTAACAGTAAATAATTTATTGATCGTATTAATAGTCAGGAGTGTACCTCAAAAATTTTTTACAAATGAGACTCCTTTTATTCATGAATATGTATCATCAACCTGGCTCATACGTTTTCTTGCATGAAAAGGCCAGCTCTTCTAAGCAACTAAAACAAGGCAATTTTTGAATAATCGCATCACAATGTCCTGTTCGTAGCAATAGAAATTAATCCTATTGATTCTCAACAAAGTAGACCTATCAAAGACTTATTTGATCAGTTAGCTCAAGAAGTCTATTAGAATGGCCGGTTTACAAGGGATGTAAAGCAGCTGTGAAGTAGCATATTAATGAGCATTCGAAATATATATTTCTGAGTTGTGCAAGGTAAATGCGCTATGTGAAATTACTGAATGCTTATATACATTAGTTAAATATTTGCTGCCATGATTTGTACTATTTGTCAATAATTACCATGGTCATGGATTGATTTATTCATTCTGGATAAGAGGTTAAACATTCTCTATATTTCTAGTTACCAGCGGTTAGAAGACTAAATCCAAATTCATTTCCACCGTCAACAAAGTTTTGCCCACAAGAATTTGAGAGAATTGAAGTAAAGGATAAGAGACCAATTTACACTTTTAACACTAGAAAGCCTAAGTGGTCAGATTTAACCAATTTCATTCTTTGATCTCATCTTCTCTGCCAACTATGACCCATTGATTTGGCGAGCTAAATGGTTTAACCAAAAAATAATAATTTTCGTAAAGTGTTTGATAGCATTTTCTTTGCTTACAACTCTTAAATGCCTGAGGTGATCCGATCTGACCACTAATACTAATAGTTGTATTTCAGCCCTTCATGTTATATATACATGTAAAAATGGATATAGACCGAAAAATTTGGCTCAAGCCCGATCTGGCCCACGAAACTCTAGGCCCAACCGAAATTCAACCTTTTTGTAGCTGCATCAGCAGCTTAAACTCATATATTTGCAAGTATTGATAGATATTATGTTTTAATCTTGCCTACAAAGAAGAGATTTTGAGAACGGATCAACTTGGTGAATATGTTTTAAAACTCTTGCTTTAATTTTTTTGGAAAATGATATAACATTGCTTGTGATCACTTTTCCACATCTCCCCGACTTAACCTATTTTGAAAAAAAATAGTAGCTGTGGTCGGTATCGTGAGGCAAATTAGACGCGAATTCTGTAGTCGAAGGATTACTAATTCCGCAGAATTATGAACCTCCAGGTTTTTTCTGTTGAAGAAGTTTTGCGGTTCAAATGACACGAATTTACAGCATTAAGGCTGCATTAAGACGTTGAAAAGTTGTCTCCAAATTAGTATCAGTTCATAAAACTTGAATTAAACTTTTTAAGGCTTTGTAAATATCAGAAATGTATTTTTCATCATTAAGGATTTTTTCTTTAAGATTTTTTCTGTGATCCTACTTGCACTTTCTTGAACGTTTTCAAGAAATAATCGGTGCAGGCTTAGTAAAGATGAATGATACAAATAACTAGCTTTTAGTAGTTTTCTCTGGAACACTTATTTCTAAGATATAGTTGAAAATATAATCTAAGAATATTTCTTATATGAAAATAACAATATTTAACCTAACTTTTACCAGCTGCATTTTTACAAGATAGGTTTATCAGAAAAATCTTGCATATAAATAATAAAAATGCGAAACCGCATTAAAAACTATTAATGCAACAATGGCAATTTGCAAGTTTTGATATTGAATTTTTAAGAGAAAAGATTTAAATTTGTTTTACAAACTCCAAAAACCTAAAACAAATTACTAATCTAATTATATTTTAGAATGTTATAATGAGGACTTGAGCAGTTTATTGGCTGTCATTGATATAAAAAATAAGTTTTCATTCGATCTTCCTTAATTAGGTGTAATGAAATCCAATTTCATAATTAATACATATTTCTAGTAATTAGGGTCCTTTGTATGCTATAGTGGCTAAAATGTTATCTAGATCACTTTGGTGGCAACATTATTGAGCTTTTGCTAAGGCAAGGCTAACTGAAATTCCATCATTACACTAAGCCTAAATGTTAGTATGTATGCGCAATACGTGTCTATTTCGAAAACATCCTTTTTGTAGCTAACAATATTGAATATACTTGAAGTCAAAAGTGAAGTTTTCCTGTAAAGAATTATTAGCCAGTTTCTAAGTATTTTAAAAATATAGTTTCAGTGAGGGCTTGAGATTACAGATTTGGCAGAAGGAATGTTTACTTTGAAGCTATGGATGAGAGCTTACTTAAGAGTTAAGATGCACGAAATCGTGTCTATATGATATTATTTCATTATTAATTCAGTGAAATTGTGTACTTTCTAAAAATGCCCGATACAAAATGCAACCAAAACTTGGCAAATCCTTGAATTGCTTGGTTTATATATTCGTATATTAAGTCCTTGACACATAATTCAAAATTGGATCATCCATAGTCAACAAAAATGGATGTTAAATGAATATTAGAGGACTTTTCTAATTTACTCCAAACACTTGTCCCCTATTTCTAAACTAGAGTAGTTAAAAGATAGGTCGCTCAGCGCTTTTTATTGCTAAAACAACATTAAATATTTTATGATATTTAGCTTACAACAAGTAACTTCTGTTCACAATGTGATAGAGGTTACAATATGAGGCAATAAAAATTCTTAAACACTGGAAAATATTGACAAGCAATTACTACAATATCGTTATAGAATAATTTTATGTACATCTGCATAGCAACATTAAAATTTTCAATATTTATTATTACGCTATTACTACATCTAACTGCTATTTTTACCTAATCTACAGAGGAATTTTTTATATTTTTGGAGTACATCGACAAGGCTTGAGAGCTATACAGAAAACGACCTAGTTGACGCTAATATTTGCTTCTATATCTTTGGACCTCTATAAACAGTATTGGAACCGTGCCTGCTTTTACAGAAATTTTAGTGCTCGTGCCGTGCTCGTGCCCACCTGAAAATACGTATAAAATATATTTGTTGTTCTGATTAATTTGCATATTCAAATCATCGAACACTTTGTTACTTGCAGAGATGGAATTGTGGCAGATTTTTGTAAATTGCACTGCCCTGCACTGTCCCGCTCACAAGACTGTGTGACCTGCCCCATTTTCACCTGCTGACATTTGCCCCATATTTTATTCCGCCCAAAAATATCCCACCAAACAATTTCTGCTCTAAAAACTACTTGTGATATATTATTACACCATATTTGTTCTATTGAAATTTTCATAGCACTACACCACACCACAACTGTCAAATATTTTGAAATCTTTACTTCGTAGAAGATACAGAATCATTTTTTGAAATTCCATCTCTACTATTACTACCAATAGGAATTTAATAACAAATGTGATGACAATGCATATTAAAAACATTTTTAACAGCAAAATATAATTTAATTCTAACTCTATATAGCTAATATTTTATGCAATGTGTTTGTACAAGGTTAATTGCATAACTTCCAGATAAAATAGATCTCCTTGGTATTATTGAATAGAATTAAATTTCACCAAGAGTTAGAATTGCATGGTAATTGATTTTTCAAAATGCGAAAAAATTTTATCAAGCAGATAACTTTGATGTAAGAAAATTACTATTACAATCTCAAAAATTAGAAATTTTTTGGTTCAGTTTTCTCAACTCAAGAGTGTTTTTGCCCCACTTTTGTCTCAATAGATACCCAATTTAGAAAAATCTTGTCCCATGGCCTACACGAACTGCCCGCCCCACCCTGCCCCATGTGTTGACCCACCCTACTTTCATCTCTGGTTTCTTGACAAATTTGTTAAAGTATTGAAACAATTTACCTCTAAAAACATTTTGTTCATCAAATTATAATCTAAGATGCCTTTTCATTCAACGAAAAATTTATAGAAATTATTTAAAAATTTCGTGCCGTGTCGTGTTCGTGCCAAAAAATCATGGCACAGTTCCAACACTCCATAATATCTGAACACTGGGTAAGTGGGGGAGATAATTTGAAAATTTTGCAAAAAAATCAGATTTTCCAAAACAATTAACGTTTTCACCTACTTCAGACACAGGAATAATTTTTTAAAACAAATGTTCCCTCTTATATTTAACCATATATGTGTGAATATACAACGATTTTCATGTTTTTAATAGAGTTGGACAAAATTTTTCGAAAATATTGACACGGGACAGTTTAGGATTAAGTTTAAACCATGTGTAATTTGACGTAAAATCTGACATGTTGAGTGATTGGCTAGTTCATTTTTTGAAAGTAATTTACTATAACTTTTTCATTGATTAGTTTCCTTTGAAAATAAATTTGTATGCAAATTAAATGTTATTCGTTTCCATTGAGAATTGTCATTCTTGTTGTTTTTCATTATTTCCAGCCAATAAGGAAATTATAAATAACTGTATTCTGCGAACCAGCCTCTCTGACACACTTACACAACAATCTCAGCGACAGAATTCAACATTTCTTTACTAAAATACATTAATTTAAATAAAAATTAATAACCAACAAACAATGTGCACTTATTTCTTATTTCAACTTTTCATTGAAAATCATCAAATTCGCTTTAAATATATTTATTAATATTACTTTTACAGAATTCGGTTTTTTCAATTTTGACTTATTATTATTGTATAAGAACTATTGAAAAATTCAAGATCATGTATTTTTACAAAGTGAAGAAGTGGATATGCTCGGGTTTGTGTAGAATGTTCAGATATTGACATAGAGTAGTTATATCCGAGGCAATTTCGTGCCACAAAATGACCATTTGACCTTGGCGGGCATGTCTGGCGTGTTATAATATTTGTTGGCAAACACATTTGTTTGTAGTCTATTGTATAAAATGTAGCCAATTTTTTTATACATATTACATAAATAATTTGCCCTGTATATTAGCGGGGGTGTATCTCTGACGTCATTGGAATATGTTCTGTTGGCAAACACATTTGTTTTTAATCTATTGTTTAAAATGTAGCCAATTTTTTTATACATATTACATAAATAATTGTCAAGGATCATTGAAATTCTATATGCAAGAAATTCACGTTTTTGGAATTATATTTCATTTCTAAATTTCTTCGGTAAAAGTCATAATTAATAAGTATTTTCAAACAAAAATATTTTGATTTATTTTACATACTTGCTTTCATGTATTTTTACAAAGTGAAGAAGTGGATATGCTCGGGTTTGTGTAGAATGTTCAGATATTGACATAGAGTAGTTATATCCGAGGCAATTTCGTGCCACAAAATGACCATTTGACCTTGGCGGGCATGTCTGGCGTGTTATAATATTTGTTGGCAAACACATTTGTTTGTAGTCTATTGTATAAAATGTAGCCAATTTTTTTATACATATTACATAAATAATT
>CABFPE010000518.1:378119-394004 GCA_900660155.1 Hofstenia miamia | reverse complement strand
GAAATTCTAACTAAGTCACCATTATGAAATAATGCTTTTTGTTGGCAACATGCATTAACACTCATTAATTTTCCAATCAAATATGGTACGTGTTTTTTTCTCACAGAATTCATTCCAATTGTACGATTTACACGGGAATTCAATACGTTAACTATTTGTTGTAGCTTGTCTACATATTTAAAGTTGTTGGTAAATTGTAGATAATTAAATAGAATTTCCTTTAGACTCCTTATAGCTCTTTCTGCGCATACAGCCTTCATGTTTGAATTTGTACTATACAATATAATTTTATTTCTTTCATCAGACGAAATATTTTTTGACCTCTTTCGATAGATGGCGCACAAAAATTCTGCGATTATGCAATCTATAGCCTATCTTTATACATTGAATAAAATTTTAAACATTTATATATCTTTTAAAATTGTTAAAATTACAAATTGGCTCTTGGAATATAGATACTTGAGTAATGGTAATTACAAATAACATAAAGGGACTTCCAAGGATATTATAGATCTTTGGCCTTTTGCATCAATAAATTGTACTGATTTTACATGAAATATCTCTAATTAATCATTTAAATGCCCATAATTCTATTAATTTTCAAAAATTAATAGATACGCTTTCGATTTTTGATTGGCTGTAATCGAAAACCATTGATTAGTTACAAAGTATTCGTAAATATTTGTTCACTCCTTGGGCAAATGCAATTAAGTCGAGGCCTATCATATCATTCTACACGATTTCCGCAATCAGGAAAAAAGAAGAGGAGTATTCGATTTATTTGTCATGTACTGGTAATATGTTCTGATAGAGTTTTCCTTTGGGGAGTTGTTATACCTAATTGTCCTACATTAAATTTTTTTTGAATTTGTGAACTTGGAAAAGCTAAAATATAATTTTTTATTAGTATTGATAGACTTATTTATGTATCTGTGTTGATAACATTACAGAAACTAAACACACAAAGCATTAACGTGCTAAATAATTTAACACAAAATTTTATAAATGAAATTTAAGTACAGCCACAAGTTCCATCATTAATATATTATCATATATGTACACTGTCAAACGTAAAAAGTAGCCAATCACAAAAACTCTATGTTTATAAATTTTGCGGATATTTTAAAACTACTATTCGCAATTTTGGAGATGACAACTAACGTATTTCTCGAATGCAGCATATAAATGTAGATACATCAAACTTCAAGTTGTGTGGAGAGAATATCCCTCATACATTTGCCGCAGTGCAAATTTTAAAAAATAACATATTGATAGACTCTATGCGGAGGGGTTCCCAATAGACATTGCAATCCAGAAAATTTTCATGCTTATTGATGGAGAAATCAAGGACAATAGATTAAATATTTTTCTTGATCATGGACATTCGTTAGAGTATTGTATATTAACCTGTGAATAAATGTATATAGTTATTTTGCTCCTAATTATATTATTATACATTCGTTTTTGAGATGGCGTTATGTATTCATTTGTGATTATCAAAATTTACTCATTGACTGAAGAAAAATGTGAATTTTAACGCTTTCTCAATAATTATAAAGTTTTTATATTAAATTCATAAACTATTATACAACTGCAAGTACTTTAACAATCATTGATTTGTAGAATGTATTAAAATTTATATTTACATGCGATATTATAATGTNAGAAAATTTTCATGCTTATTGATGGAGAAATCAAAGACAATAGATTAAATATTTTTCTTGATCATGGACATTCATTAGAGTATTGTATATTAACCTGTGAATAAATGTATATAGTTATTTTATCCCTAATTATATTATTATACATTTTTTTTAAGATGGCGTTATGTATTCATTTGTGATTATAAAAATTTACTCATTGACTGAAGAAAAATGTGCTCAATAATTATAAAGTTTTTATTTTAAATTCATAAACTATTATACAACTGCAAGTACTTTAACAATCATTGATTTGTAGATTGTATTAAAATTTATATTTACATGCGATATTATAATGTGTAAATACACATTGCGTTTGTTTCCTACAGAATTCCCTCAACAACAATGATGATAAACTAACACAATAGACAAATTCAATAGTACGATATATATTATCATTATAAGCAAAGTGTAAAATAAAATTGAATTTTTGTCTTGTCTTAAACACGTATGTGGGTTTTACCACGTACGTTTATTAAATATTAGAAATTGCGAGTTTTTGCATAAACTAGTTCCGAAANAAACGATTTGTTTGAATCAGATTAAATCAATTGATGGATACGTATTTTGTATCTATCAATTTTATATATCGATTTACGCATATGTATTTCGTGAAAAACTAACCAAAAATTACAGCATACCACATTATATATTACACTGAGTCAAATAAAATTAACTGTATTACTCAAAATCAGGGAGTTTATTTCACTATCACTTTCTGATATTGCATTACTATGTAAATGGTGACTTAAGAATCGTAAGTTGTGGACTTATGATGCTCCATATCATTTGAATTGAATTAATGTAATTTATTTATTTTGCAAAGTCATACTAGAAGTGTGATGTACTATTACGATAAATAAAAATTAGTTTCCAGTAAATGATTACATATTTTCACACTGTTTGATGTGTTGCAATTATTGCGATAAATCAGTAGAACTTCTTCGGGAAACGAGACTTAAGTATCACCTATGTACTTAATTTGGTTTTTGAAGTAAAAATACATTGATTGACTGTTATAGGACTGTTAAGCTATTTTAGTAAAGAAACTTTAGCTACGGATATAACGGGCTTAGGATACTGGTACAGACAAACCAACGGGCCTACTTTTATTTATGCAGTCCATAACAATACACCTGTGAGGAAACGCAAAGTATAGACAAAATCGTGGATAAAAAGAAGACCACGAAGAGGCATTCAGGATTTGATAGATAATGAATTTCGATTGGAGGATGCCCATTCCTAATTTCAAATTAATTTAAATTATTTATGGGTCCGATTTATCTGTTAGCAAATTTATCTAAAAGTAATGTTTAAATATGCATATGTAATTGAAAAAATATTATTTTCAATTATAAAAATTGGATAAAATACTAAAAAATATATGATTTATAATTTATTCTTAATTTAATAAGTCAAAATTACTGCTATTTTTCTTCCATAATAATTAAATAACTGCAGTCAAAAACATATACGTCTTATGATTTAGTGTTTACACGGTGACAGCGTGACAGAAGACATACATTAAAATCAAAATTATTTGATCTACATCTGTTTTATAATTACCCTACTTGAGAGTTCGTATGTCTTATGTTTTCGGTGTTTACACGCTACATATGTCTTGAGATAATTGGAGACAGATCTGTCTTATGTTACCTGTAAACAGGGTAGTACGCTTTTAACGAGTATTATTATCTCTCTGATTCAAACATTTGTTATTAAATTTTACCGAATAAAACAAGTATGTAAAATAAACATATAAACTAAATTAATGTGGTATTTCCAATATCATGTATGTTAATAAAAAAACAAGTATGTAAAATAAGTATGTAAACTAAATTAATGAGGTATTTTCCAATGTCATGTATGTCAATAAAAAAAACAAGTATGTAAACTAAATTAGCCACATAAATAAGCAAGTCACATACATTAACAAAAAGCAAGTATGTAAAATAAAACAAAATATTTTTGTTTGAAAATACTTATTAATTATGACTTTTACCGAAGAAATTTAGCAATAAAATATAATTCCAAAAACGTGAATTTCTTGCATATAGAATTTCAATGATCTTTGACAATTATTTATGTAATATGTATAAAAAAATTGGCTACATTTTAAACAATAGACTACAAACAAATGTGTTTGCCAACAAATATTATAACAAAAGAGAATATGTTCCAATGACGTCAGAGATACACAGACGGCCAAAGTACACAATTACATCATAGCCACGCCAGACATGCCCGCCAAGGTCGAATTGTCATTTTGTGGCACGAAATTGCCTCGGATATAACTACTGCATAGGTCTAGCAATCCAAATCTCGAACTGAATTTCTCCGCGAATATTAAAATTGAATTGTCTTTAGGATAAATATTTGTGTTTCATTGATATTTTTAATTAGTTTTCTCCTATAGCTTTCGTTGATAAATGTGGAAAAGATATTCCCACTTAAGATCAGTGCAGATCTTGCAATATTATTGTAGTTGCTACTTTGCATTGATTTTCCATAATTCGCCAACGCTTGGTCAAACTTGATAGCCCAAAAATACTTTTATAGAATATTTTTTCATGCCTGATAGATTCACGCCATTGTTGCATATACCGCTTTAGTCAATATTTATTACTAAAATTCCAGGTTCGATACATAGAAGAAATTAACTGCAACTGATGGCTATGGTTTAATTTAAATACAATCAAAATTCAAAATTTATTAAATTAACTTTTGCCTAATGTTTCACTGTTATTCAAACATTTGAGTTTTGAATAAAAAAGTGACGTTTTTTGTTTCAATAAACATTTTGTTTGTTATAAGTTGTCGACTCATTTCTATTAGAATTTTCTTAGAAATAATTATTGGAAAATAATACTAGAAAATAACATCGAGAACAACTTAGACACGAAGATGTTTCTGTTAAATGCGCTTGGTTCGTGGCGATCAATTATGAAATTCTTATGAAATATATGAACTTTTAAGAGCAAGCTTCACTGAAATTTAAGTATAGATTATTATGCAAATACTTTAAGTGCACTACAAACTCACTTTTACTACCAACAGATAATGTAAGCTATTCTTATATATGATATCTAAACTAAAAATTATATTTCAATGTTTTCCTGTTTTCACCAAATAACATTATGTCTGGAATAAAATATATTTAATTGATCTCAAATTTGTGACTAGATTTTTTTCTACTCCACATTCATTTTCTGATGTTTTCCAAGATAATCTTTCTCCGTTAGTTATGTTAAATCAATAATAAGCAGAAAACTACTTTATTTTATGTTTTTTTGCCTTCACCCACGATTTACTTAAAACATGGCCAGACATCCGCAGCTAGTAATGAAAATGTCGATTTTAAAAATCAACCGTTTATGATCCAATATGGTAGAGAACAATCTTAATGTCGTATTATGTATAGTTTCTTACCTTAATTACTAATAATTTATTTCATAATTGGTTATTTATTAAGAAATTAATTTTCATCAAAAAAAATTTATAGTGAACGAAGAACCGAGACCATAAAACATATCAGACTTTTTTCCAACACACAATTCCAAATTATTATCTAGTGTAGTTCTAAATATCACATTTGAACAAATCATGTATTTCCATGTACCAATACAAAGATTCCATTGAGAATTACGTTGTCTATACCTTTGATAAACTCCATCTCCTATTTCAATATAATGTTGAAGAAGGCCTCATAATATTCTAAGTAGGCCATACTTCAACATATTGTTGAATTGGCTGCTAAGAAATATATGTGTATATTTCCTATAAACAATCATCGCTGAATATCATATTAATACTAGTTAATATTTATTTTTTTCTTTGTAAAAAAAATTGTAAATTTTGATATTTTAAAATATGTTATTTTGTAATGTTGATTTTTTGTTTGGCAACCTTGAATATTCTATTAATATAATCAAATTTAAAGAGCAGTTGTTTTACTTGAAAGAAATTATTCAAATCACATTAAATTAGTGACCGACCTATTTGTTAGATACAACATTCTTCAAAATCTTCCAAGTGTTTATAAAGTTTAATTAATACTATTTCCTTTCCTCAAATATCGTTAATGCCATTTGATAATTAAATTGAAAATGTGCTTAGAATAGTTTTTCCTATCAATAAATTTTATTGTAAAATACATGTTTTCGTATCATTTCTCTGAAAAATGTGGCCAGTATTTTAAAAATATTAATCCATTTCGTAAATATATATCTGGTAACGGTGTTTGTTATGAGCGACCAAAATGGGAGAAATAGCATCAATATTAATTAATTTTCAACATTTGCATTATTAGATTTATCAAAAACTTTTGACCACGACATTTTAAATAAAAAAATAAAAATATTGCATAGACATAAACATAGAGCTGTAAAATTAAGCCTATTAAATATAACAAGAAAATGGGGAAAACTCATTCCCAATCACATCAATAAATATATGGAGTGAATTAGCTAATTCTACAAATCAAATTAACAAACTAAATGTATTTAAAACGACTATTATAGTTTCACAAAGGAAAGACTTGAATGCAAACAGCGAGATTGTAAATTCTATAATACTAATTATTCAATAGACCTCATCTAAATTCGCCATAGTCCAAACTACTAGTTGTATTTGAATCTTGTAAATATTAATATTTTGTATATGTATTCTTTGTTTTATTTGTATTGCTTTTTGAAGATATTTAAAGTTGTGAACAGTACTTTATTTTGTAAAAAACAACTAAATATAGATATTTTTTTCTTATTCTTCTAGAATTGTTTTCTCAATAATACTGTTCTTTTGCAAAAATTAATGGAAAAAATAAGGTATGAAAAAGTTTTTAATGTATACTAGAAACAACATCAACAATTATTGCACGAGGATAATTTGAATTGTACTTATCTACTCCAAATATGTGGATTTTATCACCAAACGTAAGAATGGTAATATTTTTGTTCCTTGATCCAAATCTTGTTTCAGTGTAGATTTTTCTCTAGATGTAATAAGCTCTGAAATTCCAACTGCTTTGATTCTATTCAAGTATAACATATTATATTTATCAAGTTGTACCTTAGCACTAGATTTCAATTAAGATGAATTACCAATTATGAAGCTTTATTCTCATTAATTTCAATGATAGTTCTAATCACTAGACGTGCTACGAAATTTTATTTTTGTAACTAGTTTACTTAGAGCTTAACATATACAAAAATGACAAATTTTGCAATTATAGGAGAGTTCAAACAACTGACCACTCCTAACGTAGTAATATGACCCAATTAGTTTACCTTTAAGCTAAAAGCAAAATCTTAAGGTTTTTTACAAAAATCCAATTTGCTGAGGCTAATAATTTTAATTAGATCTAGATCTTAAAGCGTTTTTAGAGTAGCTTTAAGAAAATCATGTAATAAGTAATTGTTTAATAAATGGGTGCTGAAAAAGTTTATTTTTACAGTTTGTTCATCTTAAGAACTGTATTTTCTGAAATAGATTATTTTAGCACTGAGTCAGAATTTATGGGATTTTAAAAGGGGATATAAATTATGTTAGTTCTAGGGTACGGTACAAAAGCATAAAAAGCTTTGTGTTTACTAAGAAATGTATGATATCGAGAATTTATTGCAAAAGTGAGTGTTGCATCTAATGCACCCCACTAAACATATTTTAACGAATATAAAGGTTGACTTTAGCTGGTGCTACATTAAAATTGATTGTATATTTTAGATTCTCACCATATGAAAAAATGAAATATCTATCAAAGTATTATAAAATCCATTACCTGCCAAATCTACGTAGAATTATTCATAACATTATTAGTTTACATTACCCCTGAAGAAAATGTTTTATTCAACACAAAAATAACATTCAAATATTTAAATGAAAATCAATAGTGAAATATATAGAAACACTTTTTAATAATAAACAAAACATTTTGAATTTTTAGATGTAAAAATAATTAGGCTTTCAAAATAATTTGTAATTCCAATATGTAAGACCATCCTATACCAGTTTTTTTGTTAAATTTCAATTTAAATCCTTCAAAATTATTCAGAATATCCTACATTTTTTGAATATATACATAAAATATTCGATATTGCAAACTCCTACGATAACATAAGAGAAGAAATTATCAAATTGAAGACAGATCTAAGAAAAAAAGAACATCCGAGAAATATATAAAGAAGCAATTACAGAAATTGTTACGAACAAAGAAGTGAGATATTCATATAATTTTTAACCTACACTTGAAACCCATTATCAAATGATGGAGCTAATAAATCCAATAAGAAAGATGGATTTCATTAATGAAAAAGTAAGATTAATATATACAGTTGATAAGCTTGATGCGAGACATGGCTTAAAATCAACACAAATTACCCTATTCATCCAATGTAATTTTTAAAATTCAAAGCATGTTCTATAAGGATTATATCTGATGTTGTGAGCGGCATCTAAGTAGACGAAAAAATGTAACTAATTTAGCAATTTGAAAACACCACAAGTTGTTAATGAAGTTAAATATTTAAAGAAGTTCAACCTTTCATTAGTTCAAAGCCAATCCTAAATCAACAAATATCGTTTTTTACAGCAATATATTCCTGGAAGCTTAACTGCTGCGAGGCTTATTTCATCACTTTTTAAAGAAATGCTACCAAATTTGAAGATTAGTCATAATGGGATAAATATTCAATACAATATTCAACATTCCTAATATTACGTTTATCATTTTCTTTTCTCTAGGAGGTTTAACTTTACATAATGATGTGTGATCATCTTTCTACTAAAATCAGCAACTAACATCCGATAAATCCAATGTAAGTTATAGCACTTAATGCACCTGCGGCGAGCATTATATCGGATATTGCGGTCGGCAACTAAGTAGAAGAGCAAAAGAACACGAAGCAATTGCAACAATTTCAAAACATCTAAAAGATTGTGACCTAATTTATGACGTAAACATTTTAAAGAAAACCGAAGCAAAATACCTCAAAATAATTGAAAGCATGTTAATTGATCATTATTAAGATTTAGTCCACTAAAATATCATAAAATCAAGTAATTTTAGAGAAAATAGTTTGTAAAGATACCGACGATGGCTTTATAAGCTGAAACATATTTGAATGTTTTTATGGAATATATTCTTAAAATTGTTGATGTACTCTTGCCAACACATCATGCAAACTCCTAAACTTTTCACTTGAATATTAATGTTAATTACAAAAGACTTCATAGTTCAGCTAAATTTTTTGATGCATATTGAAGAAATAGGTTTAAAAAGAAAAACTATTTGTTAAATTTCTTAAACGCCCTTTTTCCGTTAAACAGTTGAATATTAAATTGGCGAAAAAATACTTTAGAGCCATTTCTTAAAACACTAATTTTCATTGACGGCTTGAATAATTACGACTATTTACTTTGTACAGTAATTGCAATGTACAATATACAGCAAATATATATTTTATACTAATATGAACTATTTGGCTATTTAATATCAATCATTAACTTTGTACATAGAGTTAAAAATGTTGATTTTTCACAAAAATTCTATTAGTAGTGAACTGTTACATACTATATGTAGATAAATTTTGACAGAATTAAAAGAATTGCGGTATAACTACGTGTATGCATAGGAATAGGTGTACACTATAATTCAGAAGAACGTCAGAAATTTTTGGTTATGGATTGTCATTTCAGTGCATTTGAGTCATCTTGCTTTAGCATCTATGTAATTCTGCCACCATTGCTGGGCTGTATTTTCCATTTTACCCGCGCTCCAACACTGCAATGTCCTAGTGGAAATGCTTCACACTGCATTCAACCAGAATCTGCCAGCTGTTGACATGGAAAAAAGATTACTTTTGCTAACTTCATCCTTAGCAGCTATCTAGTCTAGTACAGAATACAGTCCTAATTGAATTATCTAGGGATAACAAGAACTAGCAGTGATAAGTATGCTTCAAAAGTTTGGTGCTGGTCTTGATTTTCTGTTCGATATAAGCGATTACACGCAAATGTTGAAAAGTCATGTGTTCCGACAGTTGAGACAGAAGCAAGTATTAAATTCAACTTTTACTGCAGAACGGTACCCCTTCGCACTACTCCATTGCGCAAATATACCTTTCATCTGTATTCCTAGATAAGCTATTTTCAGAACTGGACTTCCCATTCTCCAGCTCTTTTGATTAACAATTTTGAAACAGCGTAAAATCAAGAATATATTTTAACCACATTTCACACAATTGATCAGAGTTGCAGAACCGCATATCATTGGTTATAGAACAACTAGATCATGATAAAATTGAAACAGACTGTGTTACATCGACCAAGATTCGAGTGTGTTGTGGAGCATGGAGGAGACGCAATTGGACATTAAATTTAATGAATAATAAACCCTCATTACTTGCATGCAATTACTACATTAAAATGATTTTTATTATATATAAACATATCCGTTAACAAAAGAAGAAATCAGTTCATACCAATATAATCTATTTTCAAAGTATTAAAAATCTCTTAAAATAAAGAAGAACATGAGCAAAATGTATAAATTAAATCGTTGTAGCATCACGCTAACAATAGGCAATAAAATCAAAATTTCAAAACAGAATTCAAAATGATCAGTATCATTATTTTTAAGCACCATTGGAGCATATACATTTTAGAAATTCTGTGTCAAAACATTAAAACACACAGTATATTCAAATTTTATATCTACAAGTGGAAATCTAACAGCTGGCCTTTGCAGCAAAGAACTACGTTGAATGCTCAACAGCGGGTGCTGAAGAGTGGGTTTCAAAGTCTTTCACAGGCGACATTGATCGCAATTCGTTGGCCTCAATGCGACATTGGCTCGTCAACTCACCGTTATCACCGGCTTCCATTACAATTGTCTGCTCATTTTCCCGATCATCGGATGTCTAAATGTCATCTATACATTTCAATTTTACATTTGAATTCTAAAAATCCTCAAACGGATGTTTATTAGCAACAATACAATGTAAACAACAATAATTACTTCACTTGGTAAAATAGACTGATATTTTAAGTAATTCTAGGTCAGAAAACAAGTGAAATTTTAGGATTTTTAATTCAATGTGAATATCAAAACAATTGGAGATCAAAATACCTGCTCTAGTGTTTGCTAACAGAATAAACTTTTTTTCAATGAGTCAAAATTAAACACTGTGGTCCTTCTAATAAGCAAAAGAATCAATTTACCACTTAATCACATGCAAAAGCATTGACAGCACAGTCACATACACCTGGTCACAATATACTGGTTTGTTCCATTCATAGGATCATTTCCCGTGTAAAAACAATACTATAGTTCATTGCTCTTGACATTAAAATCTAAATTTATAAGTGTTTCGTTGGGGATAAAATTCAATACATACATGTAATTAATATAAAATTCAAATAATGTGAATAAGAAGTTATACACTGCAATGAATATTAAGTACTGTAGCTGAAGTAGATGCGTAAGGTGGGGGAGCGTCAGATGGATACTGATATGCAGGGGGCGAAGCTGTCCTTCTTTGCACTTCAACAAAAGGAGGTTCATCGTTCTAAATTTTCACTTTTAAAGGAATTGTATTAACTAAACTCAAAAATCCATATTGTTAAGAACTTCGATACAAAATTCAAACATAGAATCATTTTCAATAAATTATATTCCATTAATATATTGCATTTTCTTAAAAAATGAAGTTCACACAAATTAAAAAAAAAATAAATTAGGAGAAGCAATATATTTCAAACACACCAGACATATGACATGTTACTCAACTGACGAAAGTCTAGAAGCATTAAAAAATAATTTTACCGGTAACATTAGCCCCGCATTGTGCAGCGTCTCTCTCGCACTGTTAGATCTTTCTAATAGATTGTTTGTGGTTGTATCGTTAGAGCTTGGAGTCATAATGCCAGTGGCCCAGTTTGGACAGTTGTTGTATGAAAATTGACTACTTGTACCATACGGTCTTCGTTCTAATTCTACTCTAAGCCAATCAACACTTAGCCGCCATTTCTGCTTGTATTCATCATTTTTATGCAGGATATTCAATGCAATTTGGCAGCTAAAAACCAACTGTCAATACATAAAATATCTCAAAATTTACCAAATTATTGATTAGATCTAAGATTCAAGCATTTGAATCTGAATAGGAACTTAACAGTAGAGAAAAACTTTGCTGGAATATAAACCGAATATTAATCAGCTGTGCACTTATATATTCTACTGATTCAAGTAGACAAAGCAAACCTTGAGACTGATGTCAAAATTCAGTAAATTGATTTCATCACAAAAAGGCAATTCGCTTTAGCAAGGATAGCAATAAATATCGTTGAACATTTCACAGTATAAAATTGCTTCTAAAATATCAATCTTCATAAATGCTCACCAAAAAACTTTATATAAAAAAGCAATTGAATCCAAATGAAGAAAATGTAAATCCTATTAACAACCAGAGTTAAATGAATAGGTTATCTTAATTTGAATTTGGTATTTTTCAATACTGCATGAATGTAATTAGTTTTTATTCAAAAAATACTATACATTGATTTGCTGACTGTGTAATAGTATTAAATTATTTCCTGATAATTATAAAGAACACATTTTAGGCAATTTAACAAGCGTTTGTGCACTACATTAATTGAATCAGTGGCTGTTTATCTTCAAACATCGTCAATTGGACTTTACTGAGTTTTTCAATTAGGAAATGTTGATGAAATACGTCATTAAATTTCAATAATTATTTTAATTGGATAATAAAGGATGAATTTAAAACTAAAAAAGAATTAATTTTACTATTATAATAATGATATATTAAATTACAAAAAACTGTCAGACAAAAGTTTGCTTAAATTATTCATAAGACTACATCTATAAGGAAATTAGTAGGTATACATAACAAACATGGCTTCTGATATTTTTTGACTGATGCAGATAAAATTAGGAGATTCAACTTGTACACAGAGAACAATTTTCTTCCTTCGCAGAAATAGTGAATATGAGACTTAGGCATATCCCGGAAGCAACGTTACTCACTCCCATCAGTGAAGGAATAGAGATCAACCTCACACAGATATGCGCTTTTACTTTCTAACTAAAGAAGCACTTGCCGATGTCTTGGTGATCATTTTGAATAGTGACAAAACGTTGTTGAAAAAATGTATTTTTATCATTGCTATTGTTCGTCATGTATATTATTTCGAGAGAATTAGGTTTACTCTATAATCAAGATACTGATCAATTTAATCACTTAATGACTTATAAAAGCTGAAAAGATTAAAATGAGATATTTTTTTATTTTTATCACTGTAACAAATACCAATATATCGAAGAAAATTTAAATACAAGTGTATTTTACTTACGATTTGAACAAGTGAACAAGCATTTTGATGCATTGATAGGCTCGTTTCTGATAATGCGATTTTGATCTCAAAATTGTGTCAAACAAACCCTCGCGTTCTTCAGGTCCTCCTAATAAAATATGCATAAAATATATTTATTAAACAAAAATATAACAATGAAACATTAAAAATAAAGATATAAATTTAACAAGTGATTTTGCAATAAGTTAACAATACAGGGTGTCTCGCAGCAATTCTCCAACACAAAATAAAAATTACGTATTTGTAGTATAGCGGAAAGTGTCAGAAATTTTTAGTTTGTATATCTTGACTTTAGGTCATATTAACCTTCAAGCCAAAATTGTTAAGGTGTCTCTACCCCCTCAAGATCGTTCGATTTTCGAAATTAAGCTATTTTTTAAATTTTCATTTATGATCAAAACAAACTTTTCGAAAGTGCGGTGAATATTGATACTATAATAGAGTTCGATTGGCATAAACAATGTAAGGATTAGGTAGAAATTGCCTAAGCTAAGGCCTAAGAAGAACTACTTTTGCAACAAATTGCAAATTTGTAAGTTTTTCTAATGTGGCCTCTTCAATATTAAATATACGAGTTACTGACAAAACTTGTGCCTGGTGGTGTTGCCTTACAAATTTAACAAATGGTGATTTTTGGACGCGTGAAAAAGAGGGTATACAGGAGCCATTCTCTAACCTTGAATGAATTGAATAGTGATGGAGATCGTTGGGAGGTTCGCTGTGGAACACATTTCATATTTAGAGTTAATGATACAAAATTAGTTTAAAACATTTTAAAATATATCCTTGGACATTGGAAACCAAAACAAAAAATGGAAATTGGATGAATTTATTAAAAATAAGATTACATCACAATAAACAACGCTTTGGAAAAATGTTTTCACTTAAACCTTCAGTGACAAATTTAACTTTTTTCCCAAATAGATATTATATATTTATAGTCGCATTATTACCCAAATCCAAATGTAAGAAATGGTTACATAAAACCATAAATGAAAAGGATTTAGAGCAAAACCGAACCTTCTGTATAAGTTGTACATTCAAAATAATTTTGCATATTAATGTAATAACTGACTTCACATGTACATTTTCTAAGTAAAATTTGCGCTCACAAACCTATGATCAAATTACTTTTTATTAGAAATAATTAGTTGTTAAATAACAGATATTGTCTTCTTGAACAAACTGCGCGGACAAAGACAACCGTTGCATGAGCGTTAACGTACGAAATAAGAACAAACCTTTAGCTCCAAGAAGCGCTCTGTTGATTCGATGGTGTTGCCAAGTGTCATCAATGAGTAACATGTTTCTGAGTAAATCAAAATAAGGTCTCAATTCGTTAGTGTAGGCATAGGTAATCTGCCAAAGCAGCTCACTGACAACTTGTGATGAAAAGGATGGATTTTCCCAGGATAGAAACTAGACGGAAAAGTTTATTAAGTTTAAATTAGTAGCGTGAGTATACAGAAAGAATCTTTGTGGTGTCGGGCAGATCAGCTGCTTCTTCGATCAACTTTTTTATGTAATTGAATTCTAGGAAAAGCTTATCGGCAAGACTCTTGGGCATAACATCTATAGGTTCACCATTCTTAAAAGGATTTGGCAAAATATGCTCCTAAAAATTCAATTTAAGTATACTAACAGTACATTTTTGAATTCAAGATGCTACTCTAGCAATTGAACAATTGATATCAGACTTGTCAATGAGCCGACATTTCCAAGCTCGGCTCGGCTCGCCACATAAAATCTTTGAATGAGGCTCGTTTTAGCCCGGAAGATTTTTAAACATATTGTGCTCAAAGAATTTTTTACATAGCTCTTCCTATTTTTTAATAAACATTTCTTAAATAACATTATAGGAGAGGCATACTGACTGCAAAAATAAGAAAAATCTCCATAATCAAATTAACAAGGAGAACTGTAAACTTGCTTTGCTTAAATAGGCTTGTTTTGGGCTCGTTGTATGTCAAATACTGTGCTCAAGCTCGGCTCGGCTCGTTAGAATCTCGGCTCGTTGACAAGTCTGATTGATATTACGCAGAATGCTATTCACATTAAACAGGAAAACAAAGCAAGTATCTAAATTAGAGTACAAATTTTACAGTAAATATCCTCTAGCTTAAAAATATTATGAAAAAATTTTTATTATATACAGTACTGGCTAAAAGTTTGGGAACACTTTCCAGATTATTGTTATAAATTATTACAAATATGTGAGATTACTACTATCAATAATATAGTAATAAAGGAAAGTAATAATTATTAAAACAAGCTTTAAACTGGATCTATTTGTATTGAAATTCATTTTTCGTAATAAATAACAGGTGTTGCTAAACTTTTGAGAGACATTGTATATATATGTATATATATATACAGTACTGGCCAAAAGTTTGGGAACACTTTCCAAATTTAGAAATTTTTGTATTTTACACTAAAAAAACGCAATGTAGAAACAATATAATAACACAATGTACAAACAATATGATAACACCGTGTAGAAAGTAAATAGTTAATTCAGAAAAACTCACTAATATTTTGTATGTCCGCCATTATTGGCCAAACACGCAGCAATGCGATTTGACATTGACTCGACCAGCTTTCTACAATAATCATCAGTAATCTCTGTGCACCATACCACTTTAATTTGCTCCTTCAGATCGTTGAGTGATGTGCATTGCGCTTCCTCAGACAGTTTTTGGATGTGATGCCATCAATTTTCTATGAGGTGGGGGTATGGGGAGTTTCCCGGCCAGTTCTGAAGAAGCCGAAGTTCTGGTATTCAATTCCACTGTTT
>CABFPE010000518.1:313779-371808 GCA_900660155.1 Hofstenia miamia | reverse complement strand
GTATAAGTGCAAATATACTTTTTCTTCAAACTAAGTAATCACTCATTAATTATGAAATGAGTATATATATATATATATATATATATATATATATATACTCATTTCATAATTAATGAGTGATTACTTAGTTTGAAGAAAAAGTATATTTGCACTTATACATTCCTAAATGTTGAATAAATATTGACAACTTTCGGCGATACAGAGATTCTTAAGCATCTGTATATTGATGAATGAGAGCTTACTAAATTTGAATTACAGTGGCCGCGGTATCTTTATTACAGCTTTCCTTAATCTTAATACTTTAAAAATGTGTTGAAATATTTATATTTGCATTTTAATAAAACTTACAACTTCGAAAGTTGAAAAATTTTCAAACCTACTAGGCTTACCAAAAATTTTTACAAATACGTTAACGAGTGACAAATAAATGCATTTATTTAAAAGAAAGCGAATCCACTGATTTATTTCTCAGCAATTTTTACTCAAATATCAAAATTAGGCATTAAAATGAAATAAATTGATGCGCTATACCCATGCTCGCATGTAAAAACATCGAATAGAACTGAAAGGAAATAGCTTACCTCTGGACTGGGGCATTCCAGCAAATATTCAGCAAATCTATTGGGATATCTGAAAAATACATCGTGCATGAACCAGCGTCGTGCTCTTGATGAATCTCTTAAGCAATGAGTTATGCATTCTTCCCAATCACTGATTTGTCCACGCAATGATTTCTTGGTCCGAAGTCCAACATGAAATAAGAATCTGGAAATCAATTGAATTCCACAGAAAGCAAACTCATCACTTTCAACACTCTAAAACATCCAGTAAAAAGCCTATTTTTAAAAAACTAAGATTCTCTACACAAACAATATCAATAATATATGATGATTAAAATGTATGCTACTGGTGTAAAAACAGTTTATTAGAAACTTAGGACTATGATAATTTTGAATTGAAATATTTTGATCAAGCATTAGCTTAAGTGGTGTATAAACAACTATCCATCAAATTTTATGTTGTAACAAAGTAATAAAATAGTATTACGCAAAAAATGAACACTTGTATAAAAATTGGAACGATGAGCAATGGAAATGCGATATACCACTCAAAAACAGAAATGAGCTTATAAAAATGGGTACAATTTGGTATGCAAGCCCTCAATGTGATGAATATTACACATATGATTCACCTCTGCAATCCTTCAACCATTGCATTAGACTTCACACAAGCAAAAAGGAAATGATCATTTCAATGGGTTGACAAACCGAATTATAGCATGGTACAAATAATAAATTGGATTGATTTTCATGAATACTGCTATCTAACATAAAAAGTTTGAATACATATTTCTTCTAGTGTACGGTAACAATATCATGTGTGTATTTAATGTATTTCCAATCAATGATTTTAAAATGTAGAAAAATTATTATTTTCATGAATTAATTCATTGTTATTTGAATGTAATCCTTACATATAAGAAATCAGACCATTTTAATTAGGATATAGATGCGAAAAATGTCTAATTTTTCACTTCTGGTTACCTAAGCAACTATCAAATGCAGCATGTGGCATAAACAACGTATTCAATTTTTTTTATTAGTGCTGAAAAGAAGACATCAATAAATACTTCGTAAAAGTAATTGATATTAATAAGTAGAGTAAACTTACAAAGGCTTCTTGATTATCATGTCGTTGCATGAACATTCCGTTAGAAGCAACAAGCCTTCTGATGAAATGAAAGTACTCGGGTGAGAATTGGCTCTTGGTATGCATAAAATGCAGAGTTTGTCGATGAACTGCGTTGAGAATAGGTCGAGGCATTTCAATTGTTTCTGGATGACTCTTTCCCATCATTTGAAAATCCTTAGCTAATGAGTCTAAACATTACAATTCAAATCAACTGAAAACGCAATCGTCCAAAAGTTTTCCCATCACAAGAAAATTCATGTAAAATCGAAGGTTATTATTATCGTAATCATACCACAGACACAAAGTGAAAATGGCTTACACATTTTGACAAAACTCAAATTTTGACATTGAGTAATGCATAGTGCGATTTTTTCGACCAAAAAATTTGAAATTTTGACCTAAAAATTTCGACTTTTTTTTACTCAAAAACGTAATTTTTACCTAAAAATTGACCTAAAGAATTTTAAGCTTTTGTAAAATTCGTGTATTCTATACTAAGCATAATCAACTAGGTATTAAGAAGCACCAATTCAGAACTGCCCATTATCCATTATTTTATTGTCTTAAGCATGCTTTTTAACATTGAGGAGAAGCTTTCCATGGAAGCAGGACAACACTTGCTATTTCAGCAATCCATATTCTGTAAGAATTCATTAAGTAGTGCAATTTATAGTTTTCAATTTTCGGCAAAGCATCCAAAATTAAAGTTGATTCAAACTCAAAACATTTTACAAGTTCAATTCAATTCATAGTAATTTGTGGCTTGCACTAACTTTTGCATTATTGCCTCATTGATAGCAGTTTTTGCTATCTCAACAATGACACCTTTAGTAATGTCATTTTTAAAAACATTGGCAAAATATTAAAATAGTAACTTATCTCTATTTTAGTATTTAAAAATTGTGCAGTGGTATTTTCCCATGTTTTTGTAACCAAGAAATTTGTATTTTTAAAAGCTAAACGAATTGGAAATGACGTTATAGATTTATTAGTAGAGGTTTCCTCCCCTTTAAACTTTGTGTTTACAATTTAAGTACAAAACACAAATTTTCTCAGATAAATTTTTTATTACATGATTTAAAGAGTTTTTTTATGAAAATCATTCATACATTGTTTCTCTTCCAAAAAATTTGACCTCAAAAAAATTTTTTTTACCAAATTCCAAATGTAAAATTTTGACCTTAAAATTTTAAAAATATGAATGCATATGCATTAAAAGAATTAAATTTCTAACTACTTAAACAAAATTGACCGTTATTTCAATTTTAACTTTTTTTACTTTTGTTCGCCCTAGTCATGACCAACTCATCCAATACGGTTTTCATCTGCATAACATAATTTTAAAATTATAGAATTTATATATATTATATATATTTAAATTTAATAATAATAATTTATGTGCAATTTACAAAGTTAATTATTTTCAATTATTTTATATTGAAAATATTAATTTAAAAATATTTATCAATACATCAAAATTTCAATCGTTACACTACCCATGACTTTAGAAAAAAAGCTATGAAATTGGTAGAGAGTAATTACAATAAATTTTCAAATATCGCGTACCTATGTTGGTGTCGTTACTATCTAAGCGCTCATAAAATAGCAAGTAGGCGTTCCACCAGCGTTTCTGCCTTCTGAAAGCCATCCGTTTCATCATGTGATCATAGACCTCGCCAAGATAGTCGCCTCCAAACCATTGCGCCGTGAGTTCTTGGTGATCAGAACGAACCAAGCTCACTTCTCCGTCGTCAAATTTGTACCAACCGAATTCCTACAAAAGAAATATTAAGTACAGCGATATACTTAGAAATATCAATAGCACTGAATAATTGAAACTGCCTTTATAAGATATTAAAACCAAGGACGGCATAATGTAATCTGAGGGTGTCAGTGAAATAATTAATGCTTAATTGAAGGGATAAATATCGAACTATTAGAGGGCGCTTGCTTGTAACAGTGGATAGGGTCTTTGAATGCATTGCGGTATTAAACTTAACATTAGCAATGGTAAACACAAGCATTGTCTATAACTGGAAATCAAATGATAATATAATCGCGAAGGTTATTTTAAACTCTTCAAATTTCTCAAGGAAGCCGCAAATTGCGCACTATGGATAACTGCTTTATCAATTTTTTTGCGAAATAATTCATGTGTCTGTGTGATACATTGCCCCCAAAATGCGCGCTATTTGCGACATATTGTATCCTTAGTTCCAAAGATATGCTATGTTAGGAATCGCTTAGAGGATGAATCAATGCAGTTTTCTCAAATTGACAAAATTGATATTACCCAGTTTACATATAGTCTTCGTGAACTTGTAAAATCATATTCAGTCATTCAAGAAGATTCGAACACCGTTGATTTATTGGTATTTTGTGACAGCGGAATGTAGTGTTGGCCGATTTAAATCAACTTGATTTAGATCACCCGTAAATAAAAAAATCACGATTTATTTAAGACAAGGGGGAGCCTTGTATAATAATTATATATTTCTCCACGTCACAAATCAAATGGTGCCTGTTAATCAGCGTATGTCGCAATCCAATGTATTACGTAATGCTTGCCTTTCAGATGAATGCCGCTGCTTGTTGTATTTACTTAACCAATACATAGCCACAAGCCATACTACCAAGACGCCAGCCACACGAAGTTTGGAACAAGTTCTCAAAAATCACAAAAGTATGAGTTAAACAATAAATCTACTGTCATCTATGCATACTACCATTTGTATTTGAACTGTCAATGCAAACTACTAGTATTGATGTTTAGGAAATACGAGGGGAATTCAAAAAATACGCGGAATTGTTCAATTTTTTACTTGTTTATATGTACAATGAACTTATTTCTCAACATAACTGCCGTCGCGATCGATGCACTTCTGTAAGCGATGTTTCCATCCCATTATGCCATTCTTGAAAAAATGCATAGGCTGATTTTGAAGCCAAGTTCTTGCTGCATGTTTTGCTTCATCAGTGGTGTTAAAACGGACTCATTTCAGATGTTCTTTAAGTTTTGGGAATAGGAAAAAGTCAGATGGAGCTAGATCAGGGCTGTAAGGGGGGTGGGGCAACAATTCCCATCGGAATTCCCTCAAAATTTCCTTCGTAATCCTTGCAGAATGAGCCGGAGCATTGTCATGATGGAAGAGGATTCCACGATGAAACTTTCCTGGGCGTTTTTTAGCGACTTGTGTCCTTAGCTTTTTCAAAACGTCAANTTCCATCTTCTTCAACCAGGCTCCTAACAGAATCAACATTTTCATCATTTCTTGAGGTTGTTGGTCTTCCACGGCCTTCTTCATCTTCAACAGCTTCCCTGCCTTCTTTAAATCTTCCAATCCATTTGTAGACACAAGTTTTCTTGGGAGCATGGTCTCCGTAAACTGTCTCCAAAGCTTGAATGATGTCCGTTCCTTTCCAACCAAGTCTTACGAGAAACTTGATGTTGGTTCTTATTTCAAAATCTTTTCGTTCCATGGGACGAAATTCACCAATTATTCACAAGAACCGTCCGCCGTCCTTGCTAGTCGTAGAATGAATGCAAGCGAGTACAATACAGTAGAGCTAACAGTATTTCACTGCAACAAGGTTAAACAGGTTTAAACTAGTAAGTTTTCATGTACTTGAAGAATTCCGCGTATTTTTTGAACTCCCCTCGTAAAGGCCAATGGGCAAATGTAAGAAATGTGGTCGGCAAATGCAAGGATTAGTAGCAAGATTGGAAAAACACGTTGAAAACTCTCTCCATGAAGATTTATCAGAGGATTCAGAAACTATACAACTTTCTTTGGGTACCTTTTTTCAGAGTGTTAAAAAAAGCCACGCCGGTGGCTGCAAAGCGAACAAGACTGGATGCATTTGTAAACCAAACTATCAATCAGAGAAAAAACAACTGCACACCCTTGTTGCAAAGTATGTGTATGCAACGAATACACCATTTACGCACGAGGACCACCCACGTTTCCAAAAACTATGTACGACTTTATGTCCGAGCTATTAGCCGCCAAAATGAAAGGAAATAGCTGGCCCATTGCTAAACGAAATTCACAGTGAATACGTCGAGACATGTAAACGAAAACTTAAGAACGAATTTGCGACTTTAAGTTAGATGGTTGGTCAAATGTTGACAATAAACCAATTGCGTGTATTGCCGCTACTACACCAAATGGCGAAACATTCTTGTTGGAGAAGGTGGACACTTCGGGTAATAGTCACACATCTGATTATTTACAAACGCTCGTTGAAGAAGCTCTGAAGAAGAATACTGAATTTTTGATTTCGAAGTTGCTAACTTTGTAACTGATAACACGAGAAATGTTACAAAACATCGTCGAGCTGCCAGCCAATATCGATGAGTTTTCAGAGATATCACCGTACGGTTGCTGCGCACATATTTTGAGTTCACTTGTGAAGAATCTGAAATTACCAGCAGTAACTGACAAAGTTGTTCAAGTCATAAAGTATTTTCGAAATACGCATTTACTAAACGCATGGATCAAGTACAGCTGATATTTCAAATTCTAATAAATATTTTGATGCTAATAGTGTACACACTACATTAGGTTTGAATTGGAAAATACAAAATATCCTAGCAATTCTATATAGTGAAGGTCACTATTCAATCATTGAAATCTAATCGAAATGGATGATACACGAAAATTCAAAATTGCTAATTTTTAAATTCTGAAATTGTGTTGTCTATCATTGAGGATGTCTTTAACCATGAACAACAATCCAGCCTAAAACTAAAGTTAACTATTTTAAGTAAGGAAGCTGTATGACCAGTTCCTATTTTAAGTAAGGAAGCTGTATGACCAGTTCCTATTGCAAGACAATGATTCGTTTACAGCTGTGCGCCAGCCGGCTGAGCCGCCGGATAACTGACGGCTGAGCCGATTGATAACAAAACTATTTCAAGACAAACGAAATGTTTCACAAAAAGGAAACCGAATTTAATCTCGTTTATGCGGTAGTGACGTTAACATGGATTAGGTTATGTCTTATTAATCAGATTAACTGTAAGTGCATAATGAACCTTTTCGGAGATAGTTTCACAATACTGCTTGCATCATATATGGTTTCTACAGGGCTATAGGCCTTATAGGGTTTCTATTTGGAATATTATACAGTCCAATCCAGTTCTATAGATGTCGCTCAGCCAGCTGCACCGCCACCGACCTTATCGGGTCTGCGCCACCAATAGTAGTCGGCTGACGGCGGCACGCACCTCTAGTTACGTTGTGACTATTTTAGCAAGACAGTTGTGTTTTCCTGAGGAATACGATACAATATTGTTTCTAGAGTGCATAACCAACTGGTTTAAAATTTTGAATGTTAAAATCATGGCAACATGTTTTAGGAAAATTGATATTTTTCAATCAATGTTACAAAAAACGCAGAGATACTCTTGAATAAATTGTGCTGCTATGTTTCATTTATTATTTGGATCAAGAGGAAGAATAAGAAGAAAAACGCTTATTCGGGAAACCATCAAGATCAGCTGTATCTAAAACGTTATGTTTTATAAACATTGAAACTATTCGTTAGATCATTTAGATCATGTCTTGGAGGTTGATAAGCTATTCAAATAAAGTTTGCAGAGTGGCGCCAAATGAATTGCGTAATTATTACATGGAACTGAAACAGTAGTTTCATCATTCAAACCCAATTATTGATGATAGTGACCTGAAACATGAGAGTCAAGTTTACTCAGTGTGTAGCATTGATATTATGGAATGTATGCGATTTATGATCTAGAAATATCATTATATAAAGCAAACTACCTTTTTTGCTGAATACTTGGCATACAATTATCCTGAGCACAATAGTGGTGTTCTTATATTTACAGACTATTAACTTTTTATATGCAACGATTTTTGACGCATTTCCGTAAATATCCCCGAAAAATATGCTCTTATACTTCAGAACAATAGTTCTTGTCAATAATCATTTAGAAATCAAAAATGACATTTAGAAAATCATAGTTTACATTTAAAATGAAAAACTACATTTAAAATTTGTCAAATATAATTCAAAAGCGATTAACTAACATTCAGAAATCCTTAATTACAAAGGAATTTTTCATATTCGAGGGTTTTTTTTTGTCGCAAAGCTTTAATCTTTCTAAAACAATGAAATGTTTGGAAGTAAAACCTTAAGTTATAAATAACAGTTCAAACATTTTTATTAAATTGATTTCTAATAGCACAACGTAGATCTCTAAACAAGTTGTTTTAAAAGTCAATGGAGTACAAGAAATGCGATGCATCTCTTCAATAATAGCAGCTATTATTTGCAATAGCCAGTTCAATAACACAAACTAATACCCCTTCAAAGTTTTTCTGCAAATTGCGCATTCATGATTAAAGCTCACCTAAAAATTACGATATATGTACATTGTTAAAACAGTTTATATGTATCTCAACTATAGGCTTGTTATTTAAACATTNGATGTCGCTCAGCCAGCTGCACCGCCACCGACCTTATCGGGTCTGCGCCACCAATAGTAGTCGGCTGACGGCGGCACGCACCTCTAGTTACGTTGTGACTATTTTAGCAAGACAGTTGTGTTTTCCTGAGGAATACGATACAATATTGTTTCTAGAGTGCATAACCAACTGGTTTAAAATTTTGAATGTTAAAATCATGGCAACATGTTTTAGGAAAATTGATATTTTTCAATCAATGTTACAAAAAACGCAGAGATACTCTTGAATAAATTGTGCTGCTATGTTTCATTTATTATTTGGATCAAGAGGAAGAATAAGAAGAAAAACGCTTATTCGGGAAACCATCAAGATCAGCTGTATCTAAAACGTTATGTTTTATAAACATTGAAACTATTCGTTAGATCATTTAGATCATGTCTTGGAGGTTGATAAGCTATTCAAATAAAGTTTGCAGAGTGGCGCCAAATGAATTGCGTAATTATTACATGGAACTGAAACAGTAGTTTCATCATTCAAACCCAATTATTGATGATAGTGACCTGAAACATGAGAGTCAAGTTTACTCAGTGTGTAGCATTGATATTATGGAATGTATGCGATTTATGATCTAGAAATATCATTATATAAAGCAAACTACCTTTTTTGCTGAATACTTGGCATACAATTATCCTGAGCACAATAGTGGTGTTCTTATATTTACAGACTATTAACTTTTTATATGCAACGATTTTTGACGCATTTCCGTAAATATCCCCGAAAAATATGCTCTTATACTTCAGAACAATAGTTCTTGTCAATAATCATTTAGAAATCAAAAATGACATTTAGAAAATCATAGTTTACATTTAAAATGAAAAACTACATTTAAAATTTGTCAAATATAATTCAAAAGCGATTAACTAACATTCAGAAATCCTTAATTACAAAGGAATTTTTCATATTCGAGGGTTTTTTTTTGTCGCAAAGCTTTAATCTTTCTAAAACAATGAAATGTTTGGAAGTAAAACCTTAAGTTATAAATAACAGTTCAAACATTTTTATTAAATTGATTTCTAATAGCACAACGTAGATCTCTAAACAAGTTGTTTTAAAAGTCAATGGAGTACAAGAAATGCGATGCATCTCTTCAATAATAGCAGCTATTATTTGCAATAGCCAGTTCAATAACACAAACTAATACCCCTTCAAAGTTTTTCTGCAAATTGCGCATTCATGATTAAAGCTCACCTAAAAATTACGATATATGTACATTGTTAAAACAGTTTATATGTATCTCAACTATAGGCTTGTTATTTAAACATTTCTTTTAAATTGCGACTTTAGTGCAAAATAGTATACTAAGTGATTATTTTAAGAGTATGGTGTTATTAGACGCTTCATAAGTGATAATAAAATTAATAAAGAAAGGTTGAGATGCTTGACGCTAGTGAAACAATTCAAAAATTGACCTGGCTAATGTAAATAATAGCTGCTATCAGGGAAATACAAACAATGATATTAACAAAAGGCAAAACTCCCCAACTGTCACATTGTTTTGCGACAAGGTCTATTAGAACGTTAAAACAATGAAAAACCGAAAAATATACAACATACTTGGTCATCGCCACTGACATTTGAAGCTATATAGGAATAATAATGCCCTCCGGATGCGCTTCCACTGTGAACAACAACACCTGTTAATCGGTAACATGTACTCAGACGTTTGGAATCGTCATTGCTAATAGAGTTTTCATCACCTATGACTTCCCCTAAATAATTGCAAATTACATGAAAGAATTCATACCAACTATTTCATGACCAGTGTATTTTAAAATTTACCACTGGAAATACGACGTGTATCAAGATTGACACATTAAAAATTCTGTTTGTAAGTATAACATTTATTCTTTTACATATTGCTCTTCTTCAAATTCAATTTTAAAACCCTTCTCCAGAAGTAATAAAATTTCTATTCTTAAAGAAATGTACAAAGTTGCTATTATTAAAAATGGCCAACATTCATTCTGTTTTGGCTTTAGGAAATTTGTAGGGTTATTTTTAAAAAAACATGTAAATTAATACCTTCAATTTGAGCCAACCCCTCCACAGTGAATGGCTCCAAATCAAGATCAACTGGGAATTCAAAATAGTCATTGAATTTAATAGCACAATCTCTAAAATACCACTAGTTACAAACAACAACTATAAATATTTAGAAGTTATACGGACTGAATCACTACTTTTAATTCTCATTCCATAATATGCGATGTTCAACAAAACGACCTTCTAAGAAGTAAATTACAGTTGTATGAATGTGCATATGAAAACATATAGCGTGAATTAAATGCAAAAACCGAACTAATTTAAATCTTAATTCATATTAAAGAAACTTAAGTTGTATAATGATGAGGCGGTTGACCATCACGATAGCACATGATTAGATCTTCTTAATAATTTCTCTATTTTTTGTCAAATTATCGGTAAACTATTCTTATTAAAAAAATATTTCCAGGGGCTTTCTGCCCGCTTGTGATTATAGAATATGCAATCTAATTAAAAATATCTTTAACACTGGATAAAATGAAATCGTTGAAATAGACTCAATAGAAATGAAGCCTACATTCAATTTCAACTGACAAGTGTTTATTGATTAACGCAATATTGAGAGAACATAAATCTCATGATTCAAGCAAATTGAAAGCAAGCTACAAATGATTACTCAAAAATCTAACTGACCTAACCCAAACCCAATGTTAACTATTACCATCCAATTTAAAAACTAAACTTTTAATGTGGACTAAGCCGAATGCAATAACTTTATTCAGTCCAAGAAACTGATCACATCGAATTACGATTCAAACTTTGCGATGGACAAACAAATATCTTGAAGAAGACTTGTAGTATCCTATTTGGAAAATGCTATTGGCATTGATAAGATATTCTATTGACACGACTGATTGTCCATAATCGCACATTCGAACAGGATCCAATATTTTGAAAATTCGAGTAATTAATGATGGATACATAACGCTAGCACACTAACAAAACTCAAAGTGCAATTGGACAAAAATCCAAAAAATTGAAATTGCATCTGATAGCAGTGGATGTTCGTATTGCGAAATTCCCCGTTTCCTCGATTAAAAACAATACTATGTAATAACTGATTCGCATCAACAAAACTTCAATTCAATATTATCGAAAAAACCATGCCTTAAGCCGGCCGCACACACAAATTAAGAGATATTTTTATTTGATGAGTCAATTAATCATTGAAATAATTTTTGCTTGATCGTACAAATTGTTATTGTAAGAATACACCGCATTAATGAAGATAAGCATTTCTATACATTTATATAGCAGTGAGTAAAAAATATTGCCAACTCAAAAATCTAATTGAACAATGAGCACAAAATCTTTCGTCCGTATTTCAAACCTTTGATAATAAAAATCTATGATAAGAATAAATTTGAAATTTTCGTAATTGCATCCGTACAAGACCATTATTCGCAAATCATCGGCGATGAAGGCAGTGACAGAAGAGCTCAATTTTGAGAACAGATGATGCCAAAGTTCACAAGAAACCCAGATTTCGTCAGAAAAATTAGTTTTTCTAGCTACAGTTGTCATGACAATAAACAATATTCATTATTGGAGGGCTGAGAACCCAATGAAACACATCTGAATCTTAAAAGGACGGCGAACCTGATAGTGTGGCATGCATCGGCTTTAATGGCGTGGTGCCCTTTGATGCATGCAGAGAAACGATGAACGTAGAGCAATATTGTTTCATTCTCACTGATGAATCATAACTCGATGATTTCTATTAACGCGTAAACAGTAAATGTAATAAATTTTTTGAGTTGCCAAAGACTTTTGACTCACCCTGTATATTTCCAGTTATATTGTGCGAGGTTTGACTCATTTATAAGTAGTTGATAAAATGTGATTCCACCATAGAAGATTTATAGGAGAATTTTATTTAAAAAAACTTACCGCTCCCAGTCGTAGTCAAATCTTTTCAACTGGATGACAAGAACCTGAGGTAAACGCTTAATGCACATTCGTTTCACGGTATCGACCTAAAATGTTAATTCAGCGAGAACGTCATAAATCGTATGTAGTACACAAATAAATCACCACCTTTACCTCATGGAGCAAGTAATTAAAAATGAATTGATTTTGAAAGAATATCTAGAGTTGATTCTACAACAATCAATAAAACGCTAGATCAACTAAATTTCAAGTACATTACATTTTTAATGTCTCCACCAGGGCTTTCGAAGTTTTACGAAAATGGAGTTTGGAATTTGAATCCCTTTCAAACTTTGATAAATATATTTGAATATTAATCAATTCAAAGTTTGATTTGAAAATTGAAAGTTTGAAAATCTGATTTCAAGTTTGGTATTGCCCAGAAAATTCTTACATACAAAATAAATGTATATTTATTACATTATAACGTGTAATTAAATATACATGTAGCAATTAGGTAACCTCAAAACTGTCTGATGCAAAGCTTACCTATATTTTTATAAGAATGTGGAGTATATACTACATAATTTAAACATGCATAGCGCATTGTCTAGAGAAATGAAAATAGAATTTTATAATTAATAAATGACCTGGCTTTTTTAAAAATGTTGAATAATGTAGGAATTGCTCATTTAATTATTTCTGGTAAATTGTAAATACAGAAGAACAAACATGTGTGGCCATGATAGGCACAAAGTCTTCAAAATGTGTTCACTCTTAGTTTAATTATCAAACATGCTAGGAGAACAATTCCCAGAGTTATATTTAAATGACTGAATTTATAAAGCCATTGTAAATGCATATCAGACGTTTTTTTACGATATTTAACAAAGTAATTTTATATTATAACAATAATTTTAATTTTTTAAATATAATTTTACCATAGAATATTGAAAAAATTAAATAAAGTGTTGATGTGTAAACTGCCAAAATTTGAATCTCAAAATTTGCTATTTACCCTCCAAAATTTGAGTTGAAATTTGAACTTTAGAATTTGCTTTCATCCTGTAAAGGTCGAACACAGGAAATTGTCATAGAATTCCTTTTTACATTCCAAAAAGGCTTGCACAGGAAAAATGAGTTTTTACAGATATTTTCCATAACTGCTTCAATATTTAATGAATCATATAAAAACAGACTACAGTGACAGACAGTATACCATAAATTTTTCAATTTTATCATGTAGTACATGTACATATAATTTGAGATCAATATAAATATGCAAAATTTTCCATTTCTTAATTCTTTCTTGCATAACTTTCTTAAAACCACATAATAACTCATTGCAAGTGGTAAAAAATTACTAATTATTATTAACATTTGTCATTATGGGATAACAGAAAAAATGTATCAAATATGATAGAATATACACTAAAGGCTTTACCATAAAAAGAAAGTTATAAGTACGAACCTTAGTTTCACATTTTTCACAATAATATGCATTTCCGGCTTCTAATAGATCGCCCTTTACATACTGCTCTAAGGAATCTAACAAATTTTGATTATTTCTCACATCAACTGATACGCTCGTGAAAGGCTCTTCACGTGAATATCTAAACAAATGTACATACTATAAATAAATTTTTCAATCTTAAATCGATCGAACAATTTCTGAAAATATGCATATCCGATGAATCTTGAAAAATTCTTATAAACAGATAGAATAATGTCCTTATGCATTATTTCACTCGGAACACATTCATAAATAACGAAAGAGCATATTAAAAAATAGTATACTTTGGAAAAACATAGAACAATGGTATAGATGTGATTTCGTTTTACAGAAAATAGTCAGGGCTCGGAACAGAATTAGTCATTCTTCAACAAAACACATTTTCTCACTTTGTCCTGTCACTAACTGTGTGTGCATTACTTGCCTATTCACTTCTCTTGATAGCCATTATTCTGGTGAACTGCATGTTTTCAGGTAGCAAAATGTACAGACCCTACTTTCGTAAAACGAATGTGGAAAATCAGATGGCCTCTATTAAGTGCAATGAAAAATTCACTTACGAATCAGCCCACAAACATTCCTCAACGCTTCGCAACCACATTTCGCGGTGAGTATCAAATTTTTTTCCTATACATTTGTTCATATTGTTAATGACGGAGGGTGCGGTTTCCTATAAAAGAGAATCCATTTCCCCTAACGCTACAATACTAAAATAATGCTAAATGTTTAAATGTTAAGGCGACACAAAGAGATGCTAGAAGATGAAACTGCAGCTCCCTCCAAATGCAGAAAAATCGAGTCTTACTTTGGAACAGCGACCGAGTCAAAGCTGCCTAATCTCCCCGCAAAAGACCGACAAGTGATTGCTACATGTTGTAGCTCTCATGTTCTACCATTTTCATTAGTGGAGGACTCAGTATTCCAATGGGCTTATTCAGCACCTCTTAAAAGTTCAAACACCCCTTTAACAGAATATCGGAAATCGCAGATAATTGGAGGAATAAAATCAGAGGCCTCTTGAAAGGAAAGCTGGTTACAATATTACTAGATGGCTCGACTGACACTATATCTGGTATGAAATTTCCCTGGTATATGGAGAGGTTTAAATTAAAACTAACAAATATTCTTTAAGTTAATCATTTTTACATTTTTTCAGAACTTTTTAGATGGCTGTGTTTAGGTAACCACCACATCTGTTTCTTTCTCGCAACGCCTGAACATCTGTATTTCTGGGAAAGCAAAGTGTTGAACACAAAAACGTCTTCAGCAATATATGAGCAAATGAGGAAAATGATAGCCACCCTGATAGACTGTGGTGACCGTATCTTAGCAGTTGTGGCTGACAACGCCAGAAACATGCAAGGGGCCCTTAAATTCATTGAGGAAGAGTACAAAAATGTTATTTCTGTCCCTTGTGCAGCATATGTATTCAACTTAATAATGTCAGATAGTTTCAAAAAGCTTCCCAACTAGGTGGAACATTCGTTTTGAAAGCATTCAAGGATGAAGAGTTGGGTATACCAGAGGAAGGAGCAGCGCTCCAGCAAATAGTACAAATACTGGCTTCATCGGCTGGCTTGATGAAAATTCAGGGTGATGATGCAAGTGTCAAAATAGTTGTTTTCGATTTTCAATCGGTCAACAGAAGCTGGAAACGAATCCCGCTTTAGGTCTGGAAACAAAGACAATCTTCCGTGATGTATTTGAAAAAAGAAGCAAAATGCAAAATGTTTCTCAACAGCTCAATTGGCAAATTAACCATTCAAATGAAGTTATTTATCTTTGATCGAAATGAGAACTATGAGCTTCTAACAGCACAGAGCGATGCAGCGTTTTTTGAATCATGGGCCAAAGGAGTGTTACCTACACCTAAGCACGAAGCTTTAGAAAATGAATTAACCAAACTTAAACAACTGTATCTCTTCAAACTACAATTTGAAAAATCGAATTTTCCGATCTTTAGCACCTTGGCTTCTGAGAGAGCTGTAGAAAGGGCGTTTTCAAAGCATAAAATGCTACATGGTAAATTGAGAGCGAGCCTAACTGCTTAGAAAATGAATGGCCAACTGTTTATTAGATATAACTTCGTTCGAATCTAAAATGTTCAACACCAAATGGCTGCCACGGAAGTTGCTCCCGAACTTTCTCAGCGTATTGGGCACGTGGACTCGACTGACGAAGAGACAGTGGATAAACTCTAGACATCTTTTTTAGACATTTTCGCACACATTTCACTTTTTTATTTTCAAGTTTTGACAATGTAAACCTTGAACAGAACAGATTTACTTTTTTCAGTTAGAGGCAACTACTGTTAACAGCAAGCAAAGTGCTGCTTGCTGTTAACAGCTATTTACGCTGTTAAAAGCAATTTACCGAGACCTAAAAAAAATTCAAAATTTAGTGCCATTGACAGGAGATCCAACTCACTCAGGACTACTATAAATTTAGTAATGCATGGTTTACGCAACACAGCAGACTCCATGTAGCAATTCTCAAATTACAGCTTTTTGAAAGCAACATTATCAATAAAACAAACAAAATTAAAAGACAGTGAAAAATAAGACTTACCGATGTATGCATCCTTTGCATATCTTCTGATCTGCAAACGAGCCACCTAAAATTTTGGAGAAAATCGGATCAACGCCGAGAAACTTCATGGATTCATCAATACTATCAACTAAACTATTAAGAAATTCTAGCGAATCATGTTGTTCTCGTAGATTTACAGATTCTCCACCAAATCTAAAAATCGCAAGTGATCAGTTTATTAAATGACCGCATCAAACACAAAATTTAAAATATTTAGTAGAATATTAAAATAAAATGATGAATGAATATAAAGTTGTTAATTTTAGATGTATTATAAAAAAGTAACTAAATTTATTGTAAAAATACAAGAAGCTAGTTTCCACGTTGCTGATGAATTTGTTCTTTATGGTACATATTCCTTCTTAAGTATAAAGAAACTCAATTACCTAATACATATATTTATTTAGATAATAAGCTTTCCTTTCTAATAATAAATTTTGAAGAAATTATGGTTCTCTGAGTTGCTTACTTCTGCATATAAAAACGTCACATATATCACTATCATCATGCCAGATCAATTTGGATTGCATTGCAACTGATGACTGAGAGGCCAAACCAAAATAGCAAAACCATTAAAATTCAATAGAAACTTTTTTAACTAATAAAAACATTAGAAAATCTAAAAAATATAAATATAATGTAAGAAGAAAATCCATTTTGGCAGAATCAGCAATCGTTGGTTCAATACATTATTCAAGTGTTGATATACATATTTTACTAATTAATATTAAGTACATACTTAAAATGCCTCCAAAAGCCTTTTGGCACATACATCTGCAGCTTACTCTCAGCTAAATGACCAAATATAGCTTGCACATGTTTGAGAACGCCAAGATTGTAAACCATTCGGGCTTGATCATGTGGATTTTTTTTCTTCAGAGAGGGGAAGGCTTCGAGGTAAGTGTCGATTGGTGATATCTAAACCCCATGAATAAAATTTATCATATTGTTGAATTAAAATGTGTCACCTCCAAGTCTTCTTCATCATCGTTATACTCTGACATCACTCCTTCTACAGACAAAATTCCCTGGCGAATTGCAGGTACAAGGTAAAGCTGCTGCAAAACGCTATTCATATAACAAGTAGCACCGGCATTTTTTAAACCAACGAAACCATTTTCGGGCTTGGCACCAACTGGAGGTTCATAATCCCATTCGGTTATAATCTCACTTGCTAAATAAGTACAGCTGTGTCACTCTGAAGTTAGACGATGCGACTTTATAATCATGTTAAATGAGAATAAATACTAACTCCATCTGAATGAAAACAACGAATGTAAATGCACACAAACATATATAGTTGAATAACTAAATGATTAGAGCGATATCATGACACTCAAATAAAAAGTAATACCTAAAGTTTTTGTGGAACACTTTAATTAAATTTTTAAGCAACAGATATCATTGCCTATTTAACAGAGATTCAGGGCATTCCCAGACTTGATTCTTTAAGGATTCTTTACTTAAGCTTTCCTAATTAATTATTGTTAAAATTTGAACTTTTTGTCTCTATTCTGAACAGCTAAGTGTTTCGGATATAATATTGGGTTGGTGCATAAGTTCGTAGCGTTTTCAAAAACATCGAATTTGAGAATAGTAGTATATAATAATTGTACTGAAAAAGTGTTATTTCTTACTTCGATTTTATTGCAATTATACAACAAGCATGATTATGACACTTTTAAACACTTATCCAAAGGTTTAAGTCTTTAATCAATGATGTAATCGCCGCCGCGATCGATCACTTCACTCCAACGCTCTGGCAATTTTCTTATTCCACTTTTGAAAAAGTTTGGTGATTTCGAGGCGAAGAATTGCTCGATCCAATTTTCAAGAGCTGTGTTGTCGGCGAAGGAGGTCCCACGAAGATTGTTTGAGAGCGATCGAAAGAGGTGGAAGTCTGAGGGAGCGAGGTCGGGAGAGTAGGGGGGATGTGGAAGAACCTCCCATCCAAGCTCCTCAATGACTCGTTTTGTCGCTCGTGCGACATGTGGTCTGGCATTGTCATGAAGCAGTATAACATGCCTCGTTCCAGTTCGTTTTTCTTGGATTGCATTTTTGAGTCGTTGAAGTTGCTGACAATAAACTTCAGCAGTGATGGTCTGATTTCTGGGAAGCAGCTCGTAATGCAGGACGCCCTCCTGGTCCCACCAAATGCAGAGTAGGACTTTGCGCGGATGAAGATCAGCCTTTACACGGGGAGTTGCAGATTTATCCGGACTAAGCCATTGCTTTCTTTGCTTGAAATTCACATATACGCACCACTTTTCATCCCCTGTGACAATGCGAGACAAAAACGATTTGTGCTGTTGCTCTGCCAAGCAGTGGCGTGAGAACAAAGAAGTGCTTATGGCAACGCGTTGAATTTTGTTGTTCTCTGTTAAAGAATGCGGTACCCAAGCACCCAATTTTTGAACTTTGCCCATGGAACTCAGATGTCTTACGACTGTTGAATGATCACATTCCATAATATCGGCCAGTTCTCTTGTTGAATAATGAGGATTATCGTGAATGAGAAAGTTCAAACGCTCTTCATCAAAGTCTGGCGTTCTTCCAGAACGTGGTGCATCAGTAAGATCGAAATTTCCTTCTCTAAAGCGAGAAAACCATTTACGCGCTGTGCTGTCACCCATGGCATCTTCTCCGTATACTTCACGAATATTCCTGGCCGCCTCTGCCGCGTTTTCTTGACGATTGAAAAAATACAGAAGCAAGTGTCGGAAATGTTCTTTTTCTTCGATTTGGCACTCCATCTTGCTTTAGATGCGAAACACAGATATCTAATTCAAATTTTCAAAGTTAGTCCAAATAAATGCGATGAAACATTTAAACAACGAATTCAAATCATTAAATTGATCTCTTGTGGTAGGAAAATCATACATATTCTGCTTCGAAGGTGAGCGCTACGAACTTATGCACCAACCTAATAAATAACAAAACGCTATTAAAATTGGTTTCCCGATGATTAATCATGACATATTCAATTGATTAGTTTTAAAAAATACAAAAAATACCCGCGTATTGTAAGAAGTAACAGGTAAACGAGAAACATTGTCGAAATGAATAAAGATTTGACTTAAATCATACTGATTAACAAAAAACATTGTTCAGTGCGATCACATTTAAACAAAAGGCTTGAGTGGAAAAGTGAATAAATAAATGGATTTCAACAGAATGCAAAATGTTAGCTTAAACCAATGCTTCAACATTCAAATTTTTTTTCCTTGAGTTTGATGTTGAAATGACGAATTGAATCAAACACATTTTTCTTATACTGTAATTCAAATTAATATCTTAACCAAAATATCTATTTTGAGTGATCACTTTTATGACGCAGTGGATAAAGTTTGTTTCACGGTGAACTGTATAACTATGGAGGGTTGACAATTACAATTCTGATAGAATAACATTAACAATAAGGAAGAACCAATCTTTTGTGATTTAATATAACTGCATATTTTAAGCAAATGAAAAAAAGAGCTATTAATATAGAACTAAAATTAAGACCTACTAGAATAGAACATTCCCAATAATGCGTTGACCAAGTAGCGAAAATTACTGAGACATTCAAGACAAAGCGATACCAATAGTTCAAAGGCAGCGTTAATTGTGGATGGTTTCTTGCATAGAGGTGTTGAAAGATATGAATATTCAGAGAAGTAACCCGTTTTCGAATACTGCTCCAGATGCTTAGACGCTGGAAATAAAAAATCTTCTATCAGGTCCTAAGAAATTAAATGATAAGTATTTTGATAAAACAAATGTATCAATTCTTCGGAGAATCTCTCAAATATTCAACATATTTAATAAAGTAGGTGTGAAATGCGAGACTGACACGGAATAGCAAGTGATATATATATGCAAGCAATAAGCTTTAGTGATCATTTGGAAAGTTTGTAAAAGTTAAATCGAAAACCAAAATGGGCCAAGGATTTTGGAATGTGCAATAGTAAGTAGAAATTATTTATAAATATTGATCAATTTTTTCCAAAATTATTAAAAATTTAATCCAAACAGCGAGGTATTAAATTTATAAAAAAAATAAATGTCAGCTAGTAATCTAATACATAAATAAAAAAAATGTGTACCTTCATTAAAAGACTTCCTTGAGGATCACACCCAATAATATATTTAGTACGCGGATTCTGAAACCCCACCAGCTCCTTACAAATACCCAGATGTCCTTCTAGCAGAATATCGTGAACCTGTTCGGAACGTAAGGATGCAGCTTTTACCTCCCGCAACCAGTTGACTTCTGCATTAAGGTACTCAAGTGAATCCGCAAGACCTTCTTGTGTTATATTGGCCCAGTTTAGCAGTCTTAAATAAATTAGATTATAAAATATATTTGACTTATAAAAAATATTTATGATATAAAATTGAAAGTTATAAAATTGAAACGATCTACTGGTGACTGATAACACTACCCAAAAACGAGTCGAGTATTGCTAAAATATTCTGTGTTTATTGATTCACCAAATATCTTTTGCATTTCGTTTTTGCCCGATTCAGACGTCTATCAATTTTCGATCTCAACTATATGCATGTATGTCATATGCTTTCAAATGATCTAGCTTTGCCAAATTGACTTTTAAATTTCCGGCTTTGGACATGTTCGCCTGGTCAATCATTATTCCATACCAAAGAAATAGATTCAAAATTACTGCGATTCAACTTCGGTTAAAAATTACATAAATTAAGTTGAGTTATTTTCAAATATTACTTACTTGCACAGAAGAATAAAACATTCACACGATTTATCAGCGTGATCATCAACATCTGACTAAATTAAATAAGTAAATCTTAGAAATGATGAAATGGAAGAAAACCTGCACAACTTTAAATAGTAACATGATAAAGTACTTCAGCGTTTCCGATCCCAGAATGCACTTTGTAACTATGATATAGAACTGCTCAACCGCTGCTCTACGAATTGACCTAAATTTATTTTATAAAAAACAAATTTCCGCGTTTTTAACTTAGTTGAATGTTATGATTGAAAAAGTTAATTTATAAATGCTAGGTATATTTTTTAAGTTTCAACATATTTAAAATTCCTATTTAATTGAATGTCACGTTTGTTCTTTCTTAATCATCACACTGTTTATTAATACAAAGATGATATAGATTGGAAGAAAGCATTTATCATTGCGAAATCAAAATATCGTTTTTAGAACACAAAACGAAGCCAAAAAAGCGTAGATGAACCCGAAGTTCTAATTGTCCTATCGCTATGCAAATACAACCTTTGACATTTTTAGAATTAGTAATGAACTCTATTTATTCTTCCTTTCCAAACGAAGAAAATACAGTGATATGGGAGCCTAACTTTTAATCTATAATCATATACCAAATTTTAGTAATAATTTAAGTGAGTAACGTATAAACATAGTGAAATGTTACCTATCAGGACAACGAAGTAGCATATTGAAAATAAAATCATCCCAAGAAGACTCTGGTGCTGAAAAATCCAAATGGTCCGGGCACAGTGCCAAGCAAATAGTAAGCACTTGTAAAGCCTCACTTCTTAAACGAACGCCATCAGGTTTTGGTTCATGCAGCAGATTTGGCTAAAACATGCAATTAAAAAATGGTGAAAGCTGCTAAAAAAATACCCTAATACTGTCAGGACTCATTCCAGATTCAGTGAGTGAAGATAATGCCAATTTTTTAATTGAGTTTATCGTTAATTTGTCGGGGAACAAATCCACTGCCTAAATAATACTTTAATGATTACATCGATTATGTCCAAATTCATTAAAACTTTGTCACAAACGCGCAAAAACGCGAGATTGTTCATGATATTAAAAGCTGAATACCAACCTCTTATACATAGACAACATCAATCATTTTATGAACTGTATACAGGTATGCAGAGCTACACAGACTTATCAACTAGGGAAATAATCCTTTCCCATTCTTTCATTAAAACAAAATAAATGGTAATACTATTTTATAAAGTTCCACATTATAATACAGCGCTGTAAGCCACCAGGCTTTTAACAACCTGATCTGGCTCATAAATTTTATTCCATTTTAAATAAAACCTTTTAAGAAAACAATATTTAAAATCAAGTAAAAATGGCACTTTTGGTAATGCTCCTATGCTATTCTGTCCCCGCCTGCTCATGACTCTGGTATACTAGCAATAATGTGAAAGTCTTACTTAAAAGCATACATCATGCACAAAATCTAGCAAATCAGTGATGGTTTCAAAACTCGTTTTTTCCTCAGACGATATATAGGGCGGAAATCACTCAGCATCAAAAATAACTATTACAAATTAAAAGTAGAATTTAGAAACGATGTCAATAACATCAATTGAATAGAATAAATCAATTAACAATTTCACACTTCAGTTTTGAATGGAAATTTGGACGACTTAAAATATACAAAATATAGAATATCAACTTTGGTGCTAATAGCCAAACCTTGCAAGGTAGAAAACTAAAAAGTCTTCGAGCAATTCCCCGCAAGAAGTCTCCATCGGGCGCAGGTGGTACATATTTCAATGTATTGTGAAGATAAGTGAAAGAATTTTGATTATGTGTTCCATCTTGTTCCAAAGCTGCAAAGCCAACAATTAAAAACAATATTTTGGAAATCCGCAAAACAATAATATAGGCGTTTCTAAACACAAGCAATGTAAATACCCTAAAACCGGAAGCTTACCTTTTGGTACAAGGATCTGCCTGAGGGAGAAAATTGTTTTTAGTAAGCATTGATAAAACTGTAGCGACTCCTCCATTTTGAACAAATTTTGCCTAAATTTAAAACATAACTAAGTATAAGGGGAAACACAAATGATGAGAACTAAACAAATCACAATCGTGAGTAAAACAAACAAATAAATAGTAAAATTAACATCATACCTTCAATTTAAATAATGGCACACCCTGTAATTAGTTGTACAAATTAGCATTTAATTAAAACACCATCTTTCTCGTTTTAAACACGCATGTAGTAATATCTACTTATACAGATTGTTAAAGTACGATGTTAGCTGAAAGCGCCTTTGAATTCTAAGCCCACATGCGGTAGTAATTTTTTGTGATTGCTTAAATTCTTGAAGAAATAATTAAACGTATTCCCAATTATGAAATTATTCATGAATGGCATTTAAAGCCAATAAAATAAAATGAATTCTCATTTGTAAAACAACAATCGACCATCGCGAAATCATATTTCACAAAAGTAAAAACACTATATGTAGATGTGATTTATGAATTTAAGAAGGATCAACTAAAAACAAAATATATAGTGTTATAATATTAATCGCATATATTCTAAAAAACAGTACAAAAACTATTATTACCTGAAACTGAAAGACCATATCGGAGTTTGGTTCGTTCGCAGGTAAAAGAAGAGAATACAGAATTTCCAAGTGCAATAAAAAAGATGATGTCGATAGACGAAAAAACATTTGATCAAGACGATCGGACTGTAAGGCTCTTATGCAGAATAATGGGGGAGGCATCGATTGAAACAGAGAATGAACACCATTCCGCAGAGATGGTATTTCAAGACGACAACCCATATCACACACACGCAAAAGGATGTCCACTGAACGCTCATTGGCGGCTACGATCTAAATAAAGATACAATCAACTTAACAGGCGACAAAATTAAAAATCCCTGTTGAATACTTATATCTACTCATAGACAATGTTTAAGGATAGTGTTTCCCGTTAAAAAGCTGTCATCGAAAATCACAATATTTTTTTTCAAAAAAATACAAGATTTGAACACATTTGTGTTGATAAATTTACAAGGGAGGTAAAAGCAATAAACGGAATTCAGAAAATACGCGAGTGCAACGATAATAAGCACGTTTAAACATACAAGCTGGAGGAGCATAATTTTGACTGTCTAATGCTTGTTGGCAATTAATATTAGCTTTTGATCCACAAACGTCAAGGAAATCAGATAAGTTTTTGGAAAAATTTAGTTGAAAAGGAATGGAAATCATTCGAGCTTTGCAGAACGTTTATAGGAATTATCCTGCGAAAGAACTTGTAAGTGGATTGAAAATTTCGCGATAGTATAGAAATTAGTGTAGCATAATTACATCTGTAATTAAAATAACATGTAGTGCCTGTTTAGTGATATCTTGCTATGTTTGTTATTAGTGATTGCTAATTATTTATATTTTGATTGGTCGCCCGTCGAGGAATCCACATTCGTGCGTAATTGAGATGTAAATTGGAGATATTAATTTGTCGCTTGCTTGATTGGTAATGACAATAATTATCGCTTTATATCATTATTTATTTATCTTTATTATATTTTATTTAATATGCTGTTGAGCGTTATGATCAAAGCTTAGGGATTCATTAAATGGTTCATGGTACTCCCCTTTGCCTGGGTGATAAGTAGGTTTAGGTAAGGATGAGTAGTTAGGAAGCGCTATTTGCATGTAGCTATAACTATTTTATTTTCTTCATTCTAAAATGAGGTGAGAGTTAGATCTTGGAAAGTGTTCATCGCTTCAGGCGGAGGACTTGGTTCTGTAAGAAGAAATTGGGATTAACTTATTCTCGGAATATCTATTGATATAACTCATGGAACGAACATTCACCTGTTTTCTCATTAGATAGAAATACAGAAATATGGCAGGAGCCGCTACCACAAGAAGGATTTATAAAACTACAATAGCTTGCTTTTACGAAGCGACGAGGCAGATTAATTAAAGATTATCTTGTCTAATGATGATTCGAAAAAATTTTATAATGAATGAAAATTTCAATCAATAGCAGTCTTCGATTTTCATCCACTTCGCTTTCTTGGCTGTTGGCTATGACAGCCGGTCGTTGAAATATTTGACTGACAAAGCTTTTTACAAAGCAGTCTTGTACATGAAAACCTCGGTGCGTTTTGTCTTTGTATTTGAAGTACTCAAAACTCTGTCCAGCATGATAGAAAGCATTTAAATCAATGTTGCTTAAAATGTATTTATAGCCAAAAAATCGAAATTTCAAATGGCTGTAGTAATCTGATAGCCAATAATCCAACAGTAACGTGGCGACAGAAAAAAGCCTTTTTCGGAATATTTAAATGCTCGGCAAAGAATGTATGTATTATGGTGGACCGAAAATATGAAAGTTCGATTTGATTAGCACCTCTAGTGTAAACAGATCTTTACACTTTTAAATTTTTTGTATAAAAAACGATGAAGTGTCGCCAGACAGTTTCAGAATTACGATATTGTATATTAACACCATATTTACAATTACTATAGTCCAACTTCGCGAAAGTAGGCTGAATCATAAATACATACTAAGACCTTCGATTAAATCTTTAAATGAAGATATGATATATACATACTGCGATATTTTTTTTCAAAGTTAGTTCCCAGTATTAAAATAGATTTTTTTCTGTCTAACTTGTTAAAATTTGAGCTAAAAAATTCTTGCAAATGACGTCATATTGCATGACTAAATGCTTTTAGAATTTGGAAACGCTACATCCGTACATCAATCTCTTCCAGGGAAATAAGAACTTCTTGGACTTTTTCATTTATGTATACTCCTGTATGAATCAATATTAAATTGCCAGCGCATTTATAGAAAAACATATATACTCTACCTTTAATATTGGCAACATTAATCAAAATAGGTAGAAAACGAAATTGAAATATGTGTACCATAACTTACAATTTGAATCACAATTGAGTAATAAGAAAGACGTTGCATTTCTTGTGCATGATAAGTCACTGACTCAGCGATATGAATTTATAATTGTAAGGAGAATGTCATTTCTCTAATCGTTCAATTTTTTACCTGGAAATCATGAAAACAGATAAAAGACTAAAATAACTATTTGAAAAAGTTTTGTTAAACCCCTTTAATTGATATTGTTTGAACAGATATAAAAATTCTTTTCGTCCATCTATAAATTTTCTTCATCAATCAGCAAACAGCAAACTAAAGATTGTAAGTCAAAACAAGCAAAAGCTGAAATTGAATATACCGTTTGAATATTCTTATTGAATTTTTTATTGCGATGTTAAAAACTTGTAATTTTAAGTTATTTTATGCTTGCCTTTCAAACTTTACCTTTTAATGAACTAATGTCATGAAAAAACTAATATCAACAATAAAAACATTAGAATAAAAACAACAATAACATTCTTTTCACTGAAGAAAAATCCTTTGAACTAATTTTAATTGCTACCAATTATAAAAAAATTGTCGGCGCGATGTTTTTTCTAGGTGTGGAAATGGTGAAAAGTTTGTGACTAGAATCAAATTAGTTAAAATGGCATTCGAACTCAGCGGCTCTCTTCCATTGTGAAGATGAATTACGATAGAACTTTAAGAAAAAGATAAAATAGTCTAATATTTCAAAATGGAGCAATATGAGTGCTGGTGAAGAAAAGGCGCGCATGAATCCAGGGCGAAACAAAAGGTTACAGCTAAATGTCTAAGTTTGACAGCAATGTTCATTCTAGTCGTTCTCCCTAAAATTTAAAAGGACTTGGCTTATACATATTTTTAAATATTACTACAAAATAAAAATGATCGGTAAACATTTCCAATGCATTGTTGACACAATATACATAATTTAAAGTGAAACAATTTTTTTAGAAATTCATTGTAGTGACATGTTACGGAACAAATTTTGCGCAGGCAAAAATATTAATGCCCTTCACATATAGTGCAGCATATCAAAGAGAAAACTCTGTCTGAGTGGACGAAAAATGTATTTCGAACAATAACTTACCATAGCAGGCAAAGTTGCATCGATAACGCCGAGTGATAAATGATTAGGAGAATCTGGAGCACTGTCTGAAGAACTATCTGGAGATGATTGAATAGGGTTGCGAATTACTGCAGAAAGCTTCGCTTGTATTAGCTAAAGTAAATTTCACAAAACTATTCCATCAAATACAAATTCAGGCTATAAGGATTAGGTTAATATATACACACTATATTCAATGTTATTCCAAAATAATTGATTGGTATTCTAAGCTAATCGATTGGTGATTTCAATTGTATTATGATGAGACGGAAATTGAATCTTCGAAAATGTTTTAATAGTTTTCGTATCCACAAATAACGGCTTAAATACAAAATATATAACTTGTTTTCTATGTTAATATTTAATACATCTTAGATCATGAGCAACGTATAAAGATCACATTGGCGATATAAACTTACAAATACGCATACAAAGCGATTAAATAACTACCATTTCCCCAAAAATGTCTATAGTGTAAAAAAGGCCTTATTCACTTTTCAGTTTGATTATTTTAATTAAGCAAAATGCACTTGCATCTTCTATTAGCCTTGTTGTTAGCATAGAATTTTAACGCGAAATTTAGAATGAAAGAAGAGGAAAATGAAAACGTAAACCGTACAAGGCGATCCCTGTAGTTCTGATCTGCTAGAACCAATCTATCGTCACTCGAATCAATGATTTCGTTGTTTATACAAATTTCAACTCGATTGTAATCAGAGCCTGCACGTTTGTTTGCAGTGGTGAGAATATTCCTGCGCAGATTTCCAATTGTTTCGTGTTCATGAGAAATCAACTCTAAATCATCCAGCCCTGGTCTTCCATGAAATCTATAACACGAATGTATACATAATACATCTAATAGATTTCAAATTATTGATAAGGGAACGCATTTTACTTGCCAGATGTAAAAATGATCCAAATTCCTTATTAACAAGGCAACGAAAAGTAAGATGCTTCGTAAAAGTTCTCAGCAGGTTTCACAAATGTTGAATAGATTTATGACTTAAACTTTAGTCAATATTAAGCTACAATTTATGTTAATACTTTTATGAACATGTAAAAAAATCGTTGTAATGATTGAGAATAAATGTTTTTCTTAGGCATGACGCCAAGTAAAGTAATACATGAGATACTCTTCATATTAATAGAAATGTAACCTAAAATAATGCATAAGAGTGCTTACCTAACATTTACCAAAATTGTCGGTCCCCTTGCAGCTCTACCCAGTGGAAGTGCACTACCTGATGGTTCCCATTCACTAATGTATTCACGCAAAACTGATACCATTCGTATCAATCGCCGTTGTTCTTGACGCCATTTGTTGATATTATCTTTATCACCCTCTAAGGATGTAGCTGTATCCAACGATGATTTCAAACGACATAGACAGGTTTCGATAAAATCTTCATGTATGACAGCCTATTGAAACAAGTTTAATAACTAATATTTATGAGAAAAATACCATAGAACCGATAAAAACAAAATATACTTTAGCGAAGCCAATTACGGTTCTAATGTCGGTTTACAAAACGAAGCGAAGCAAAATCGAAAAGATCTCAACAATATTAATGAATATAAAAATTAAAGACCAAAAGTCATTGTAAATTATTATATTTGAAAAATGTAAATGGTCAATAAACAAAGACATTGCTTTTCTACTAAGAATTGACTTGACAAAATCGATTGTTAACTTTGAAAATCGAACTACCTAAATTATAAAATTTTCACATCATTTACATACATCTACATGTAAACATTAATTCGAACAATCCCAGGATTCAGTGATCAACAGATTTATTACAACATAGACTTTTACAATTACATCTGGACGCGATAAAAAACATTGTGTTTCATTTAAATTCAACAGATGTGGCCATCACTCGGATAGTGCGAGTTTATCGCTGCAACTAAACGTCCCTGGTCAAGCGGGTGTACGCGATGGGGTCTTGCAAAACACTAAGTCAAATGCTCGATTAATGCTTTCTCTAAAGCAAGCTTTGAATTATCGAAATGTTGTCTTTCAAAAGTTTAAAATGTTGTAGTGCTCTTTCGCGATATCAATGTAATTTTCTTCAATTATTGATTGATTGCATGCTAAAACTTTTTTTCATACTACATCTTGTAAATTTACATCAGCAACAAATTCTTGTATTAAATTTGGAGCAAAGAAATTTTTTTAAAAAGTTAGCATACATACGTATAATATGTATAACACAACAGGTTATTGAGCGGTGCTTACGTATGCCAAAATATAATTTTTAGGGTTTTTACCAGAAAAATTCTAATCTTACGCCGCAAAAATAGTATTTAATTGTAGATTCAAACCTCTTTCGTATGCGGTGGTATTTCCCAACTTGCCAATATACCTAATGACTACCCCAACAGCACAATGAGGTGAAAGGGCAACTACAAATTATGAGATAAAAAATTGAAGATTTCTTGATTTCAACGAAAGTGTGACTATAATAATCTAATCTTTTTTGCAGCTTCAAGAACACTGTAACTCATATTGGACCTCAACAATTTATTACACAATGTTAAAGTAATGCGGAACACAGAAATCATTCGTTATTATATTACAGTGATTTGATAATCTCATTACTTTCGATTTTGCTCATGTCGACATTGTTCATGATATATTAATACGGTGATAAACAATCAACTGTATAAACTATTGAAAATCTACACCTTTTACTGTTCAGTTTAAAAACTAACGCATTCAAATTAAAACATAAGTTATTCAACTTATATTAAATATCAAACTATGCCTTTATTAAAAAACGCTTGAGCTAAAATCAATTAAAATATTGGAATTGCATATATAAAATGGTTATTTAAGAACTATTTATACTCTACAAAATGGTAAGAAAAACTTTTCCATAATAAAGCAATTCATGCGCATGTGTCTTTAAACATGTTCTAGCTTAAAAATTAAATTCAACTAGACAACAAAATTCCAAATTTGAACAGTTCTTTCCAGACTTTGATATGGATTACTTTTTGAATGCTAACAATGTATACGTAACGTGTTTGGTGTGGAAGATTTTTAAAATTATAGTACATTACATAATTTTAAGAAATAATAGGTAAATGTTCATTCAAAAATAATATCCTAAATATAAAATTATAGAATTTTTATTTTACTCATACCGCTCCTGTACAATAGTGAAAATGGAAAGAAATATTCACGGCATAAAATCAATGTGACTCGTTCCATTAAAGAGAGTTTTCAATAAAACGGAATAATGTTTAAAAATTAAGTGTGAAGGGGATTGAAAAAAAGATAGTTATAGAATATGAACTTATCCGAAGAGATTTGAGCCTTAAAACAACTTAGCGCGACAAAATCCTCGAGAAATCATCACTATCTTAAACACATAACCGCAATAGCTTCCAACAATCGACACTAAAAATGTTGCTCATGTACTTTACGCTTGATAAAACATGGCCAAAAAAACCTTCTAATAAACATTCATTTATGTTAATAAGAAAACTAAAATAGATTTGCTCGTCATATAAAATACACACATATATATATATATATATATATAATGCTTTGTTGTAACTAGACTTTCACATATAATGGTCCGTTGTAGTGCACCGCACATATAATGGTCAAGTGTAACATAATGGTCTGTTGTATCACATTTTTTCAAGTATATATAAAATAATTTTTCCGTGAATTTTCTTTTATTTCATGTTTATTTGAAATGTTTACAATTGAGAAACGGCCTCACAATTCAATTCCTTATTAAAAAAACTGCTGCAAAATGTGTGATATTCATCTAAAGCTATTTCAATAAAATTACTTATTTTAAGGCATTCAAGTGCATCAACTATATTTTCAAACAACAGAACTCATTTTAAATGCGTAATAATTCAAAACTAAGTTGTGAACTAATGCTTTTTTACAATTTTTGTTTGCAGTGAGATACTGCAATGCGGTTTTTCAAGTTCATATGAATAGAAATCAAATAAATTAGTAGCAGCCATAAATTCAACATAATAATACCGTGCCATTTTCTATGAGTGCCCACCAGTGTGTGCTAAATAAGCTTTTCGTGTTTTGAAGCCATATTAAATAAGATAGTGTCGTTTTGACAGTAAAAAATTCTATGTAAACTGCGTCAATAACATTAGAACTAATGAAGCAATAGGTCTCTAAGCAGAGTCTACTCTAATAATTCAAATAGATAGCGATTAAAAAAGTGCGAATATTAACACATATTTTTGGAGATTTTTAGAGATAAAGAACTGACATCTAAAAACCAAAAAATAGTGTCATGCAGAATGGTTGAAACCCTACAAAATGTAATAAACAGCTGTCCACAGGGCAAATATTCGTGGTGAAGGGAACATCTTCAAAAGCCTACAAAATCCAAAAATTTGAGGCGTTTTATATGTGAAAATAATAAAAAATTAAACATTTTAAAAAAATAAAAATTTATTTTATTATCAGAAGATGCATTATTTGATGTGCTTAAACGCATGAAAAAAAAATTTGAAATGAGAAACACACCTGGTCCGTTGTAACCGCAGGAAATTGACTTTGCTGGTCCGTTGTAATCAAAACTCCCGATTAGTATGGTAAAATTGACCATTATATATATATATATATATATATACAGGGTAAACACTCACGGAATTAGGTTTGAGATTAGGAGCGAGGTTAGTATAAGCATCAATGAGTAATCTAATGGCTTTGGATGCAATGTCCTCTTTTCCATCAAGAATGACTTTCCAGAGATAGTCCAAACCAATCAAATCGTCATTTGTCATCAGATAACCTAAATTTTCAGTCACATCATCAAAAGCAAATGTTCTTAGATAAACTAAATGTATACATGTGTGTATATGCTTGACTCCAAAATCAAGTTTTCTAGCATACAACAATAAAATCAACAATTACTATATTGTAAAATATCTCATTTTTTTAATTTCATACGGATTGTTTGTATAGATACAAATTCAGTTTATATCTATTAAAACTCAATCATTTACTTGTGGATTGCAAAAATATAATTATTCTAGAATTAGGCATTGTAATTTCAATTCAAGAATATTCGAATTAAGTAACAAAACAATTTTCTAAGCGTAAATCTTGCAAAGGTTTTGTTAAAAATGTTTTAAGTATCGTAAAAATTTTAAAATTCGAAGGCTCTGAAAATTAAGAAGCCCTACATTTAGCTAAGAACCCGGTCCTGCACGTATTTCAAGTGATGTAGTTAAAAATAAAGACATTCGCATTGAAACAAAAAATTATTTAAAATGTTAAATTATAAAAGTTAAAAGAAACTGGTGCTATTCTTCAAATGTAGTAGATTTGTTGAAAACAACAAACACTTTCACAAATATACTTAAATCTTTTGTAAATAACCCATAAAATTGTAAACTAATCATTAAAGTTAATTCAATTGGCCAATCACGTGGTACGTTTGTTAAGATTCATATTTTCTTCTAAAGATATCAATATTATTTTCACGATAATGAATCATAATGTGAAAAGAACAATCAAATATCCCTTATTCGTTTTGAACTATCAAATGCTTGTTTCATATTACATACATAGCTTCATTTTATGTCTAGTCATTCCATACATAGCATATATAGTGAAATTTCTCTCGATGTGTTTATAAATCAACCAATCTAACCACATTTTGTTATCTGCATAACCGTGTAAATTTTGCGGAAATGTAAAGACACACCCACAATGTGCCTAATGCATACTAAGTGCTTAATGACTTTAAGAACTGTCTCTCATAAGAAAATCAAATGTGTTAAATATCTGACATCTATAATCAACTAAAGTCAGCCTGCATTTTCACTCACCATAAACAAAACGTATCTGAATTCCCACGCATTACGCGATTTATAAAGTACGCGTCTCTTAACGATAATTTGTTTAATTTTACTTAAACCCTTCAATGATTAGGCGCTGCACCATCCAGAAAGTCTTAGACGCAAATTGCACATATATTCAGATTCGTTAGATGATGCAAGAAAAGAGTAAAACTAAAACAATATAAATTCAAATATGAACTAAAGCCAGATGACAAAACTATAGCTGAAAACGATTAGGAATTTAATACACACATTTTTGGAGCATGAATTCCATGATGACCATATTCATATGATGAAGACATTGGCTTTACAAACCAATGACATAATTTCGAAACAAATTGCTAATCAAAAGAAATTCGCAACGAATTTTTTTCTTCGTTACTGCCAGACAAAACCGCTAATGCATTGTCCAAATTTGAAAAAGAGTAATTTCTTGTTCATTCAATGTCACTTATTAAGTAAAAATCAAAGACTCTCTAACATGAAGGCAAATTATTGCAGACACTCAGTTCCAAATGTATACAAATATATGAAAGTATCCTATATGAGATTTTCACGTGTATTGTTCAAAAATATTAGAACAGATTTTCACAGGTATCAATAAGCTATGGAGTCTGTCATGTTAAGGACGACGAATTTCTTAAAATTTCAATATCAATTAATCGATTTGCATTTTTTCTGAGATGTGTACACTTTGATAATTATTAAAATTATACAACAAAATCACAGCGTTTGGAAGCACATCAACTATCTAGAAATAGTGACATTTGGGGAAAAATTGAATCATTGAGACTGAATTCATTGAGAAGTACTAACAGTAAGTAAACAATTGGTGGTGTGCAGAAAGAAAATTCTAGAATATATCTATATGCCTACAAATCCAACTAAGAATGTCTTCAAAATATTTTAGCAAGCGAAATTTTGCAACTTCTAAGAACACGTTTACTAAAACCTATTAAAAATGGGTCTTTAAAAAATGAAAATCAAGAAAGCCATATATCCTGCTTAAGAAACTGGTTTCAAAATGAAAACTAAAATGATTTTTAAGAAAGGCGCATTTTAATTCTCATTAAAATATGTTTATGGAAAGATTGCTTTCAAATTCTAAATGCTCAATAGGAGAACACGACGGTGACTCAAGCCATATAAATCCATAAACTAAAGGATATACGACTTCTGACAAATTTTCAAATAGAAAAAAGATTTACCAAATGTGAATAAACAGATTAACTGATAAATTGCCTGCATAAAGAATTAAAATATTATATTACATAGTTAACACTTGATAGATGTTAAAAAATATACCCTGTCTCTTAAAAACGAAATTTTGTTCTTTAGTATTAACTGCTTTAAAAAATCTATCGAAACAAATAATTCCATCCTCAGTGAGTAAACTAGGATCCAATTGAAGAATTTGATTTTCGAAAAATGAACGATTGATCTCAGGATCCAAATCAGGCTCCTCTCCCATCAACTAAAAACGTGATTTCAAAACAGTATCGCTTAGTTAAGAATCTACGATAGCAAGAAGATCAATATAAAAACAAGTGATCTTCAGAGTTGGGACAAAGTTCCTAATTTTTGAGAAAACTTGCAGAAATGCATAGTATCTTAGTTGGGCAATCACATATTAGGTCGGTCTAAAAGTTAATTCGGGCGTATTTTGTTGTTCTATTTCGTCAAGATAAAATTATTTTTATATCATGCCTATATCATAGAATTTATGATGATTAGTAATTTATAAATCAAACAACAACTCCCATTGGGCAAACAATTCCAGGTGGATAGTGAATCAAGTTAGATTTCTCAAGTTGTAACTCTTATTAACATTGTAGAAAAACTCAAGAATAACCTAAGGAGAATCTAGTCTCCATGAAGAAATTTTAGAAGTTAGCAACAATGAAAGAATCTCAGAAAAAAAATTTACAATATTCGCCTATCGCACGACTTCAAAATAACAATCAATATGCACACGCTTAACATATGAAAAGCACTCACAAACGGAAAGAACATAAATGTACAATGAAATAAAATTAACGAACCTGTGAAAACCATTTGAAAGCATTTTCCCGATCACAGGGATACACCGAATTTACTGCTAAGCATTTCCAGATTTCTTCTGCCTGTGGAGCACACAACCATAAAGATCCGTCCTTTAAAAGAAACCTAAAAGCAACACTTGATATATTTACGCAACACCCAAAGTTTGTGTTAAGCCTGAGAATTTAAACATTAGTAATAAAGTACCGGAGAAAATTAAGCCGTTCTTCTACTTCTTCAATATGTGAATAGCGAGATCCAGGCAAAACTACGTTTGGATTAGAATGAGGATGGTCTAAAATATTGATTAAATTAGTTAAAATGGGAATATAAATCTGGACATATAAAAAATCCATTTTACTAGTGGAAATTCGGAACTCTAACCGGAACGACATATGAAATATGCAGTAAACCAAATGATAAAACAATGGCAGATGCATTTATTGCTTTGTTATTTGTTAAAGGATGCTGCAACTGTTAATATATATATATATATATATATATATATATATATATATATATATATATAATGTTGTTTTCAATAGTCTTAAAACGGAATCCATATGCACGTATTTATGTTGCAAAAGAGTACTATGTAAGGAAATTTTATTTATTGTTAATGCATTTTGGAAGAATAAAAGCTATGAAAGGTAATGAAAAATGTGAGGGACTTCGATATTAATTTTTGGTAGAAGAAATTGTATTGAATTAAAAAACATTTTAATTGTAATCCCACCCATCTATAAAAAAATATCGCCCAGTGCCATGACAAACTTAAAGAGTTTGACAACCAACAAGCCTAAAACGTAGTGACTTGAGAGACATAAAAACATGAACACTGTAAAACGGTGAATTTTGCGCTGGCCAAATGAATCATCTATTCCTTACATTGGTCATAATTTTCTCCGAATAAGAGATATCAAATTCTGTCAAAAATTGTTTGGGGTTGTTTTGATTGCATAACAATGAGGCACTTTCTTTTACGAGCCTTCAAACAAATCAGTTCAGTACATTGAAGTGCCCGAATGTAAAATGAAGCTGTCATATTTATGCAGGAAAACTTACGATTTCACTTGTCCAAATCTGGATAATTGCTTTGATTACCTTAATATCCACCAAGGCAAATCAGCTACCCTTAATGCTATTGAACACTAGCTGCTTCTGAAACAAGGAGAATACCATCATCATACATGTTTTTTGGGAGTTTAGATGGCATGCTTAATACTAGTTAACCTTTTTTAATTTGCCTTTAGCATGGTGTACTGAGAAGATTTGTGTTGTTTACAAAGCTATCATATTAACGTGTAAATCACAAAAAAGTATTGATTGAACAAAAACCATTTTGTCGGCCTTAACCACTGCCAGAGAACCGCGAATCTTTTCCTATGTAAATCCTAGGGTAGACAAATAATGTGCAAGGTCCGAGCTGGATGCATTACTGTTACAGTTGAACATGCAACGTGGACTAATCGCTCTGAAAATCCCAATTTGAGGCTGTTTTGTAGTTTTCGATATATTTTGTGAGGTTTCCCACCACGTCCACAAGAAAAGACAAGCTACCTGACGAGGATAAAAAAATAAAATACTGTGTAGACATTTGTTAATAACGCTGCTAACTTGAAAGACGTGTAAATTATTAATAACAACAGTCATGGTAGCTGAATTTAAATATAAAAATTTTTTATTAAATTTCCACCTCCAGATGAATTTCAAATAAAAACAAAATATAAATGTATACATATAAAAACAAACCTCTTCGCATTCGCTGCATGTGATTTGATAAATTTTCAGCAACTAGTGTGACGAGTGAAAAATTGACTTGCATTTTATTGATAAGGTTTGACCGTTGTGAGTTCGATCGATTCTGCATGATCTGGTGAGGCGATTGATCAGGAAATAGGCGGAAGATATCGCGAATTTGACGCAGTGCAGCTAAGACCCAACCATCTCCAGACCGCAATACCCCAATGAATTTCTCAATCCAAAAAATTTTTTGATCATCGCGATCCTAAACCATAGTGACCAATTAAGCAATTCTGTGATTTTTTCAAAATTCTACATTTAAAATTAATGTCTTTATCCTTTTAGTAGGCTCTTACTGAATTTTCCAAGTTTGATTATGACAACGAATTTAAGAGGCTTTTAAGACTGGCGAAATATACCAAAATGACCTTGATGATTATTTCAAAATACGTGTTTTACGTGCAAGAGAGGAATTTTTCGCAAGGTATTTAATGACTGATATATACCTTTGACAAAAAATTGTTATATAATTAAAAACCTTAGCAATTTTTACAGCTGAGCAAAAATATAATAATTTGAAATAACTGTTGTATAAAACTGTAAAAGTTTAATAATTCAATGCATACTTAAAAATAAAGATACTAAATTTCACATATATTGACAGGATTTTTCCAAGCGCTAACTTATGGCGGCCCAGACTTGATGAAACTTCTCGCTTCCAAAAAAACCAACAGTCGGCTTATATAAACACTTAAATTAGTAATATTCAATATCATGTAAAAACGATTCAATACAACTACAATAAAACTAAATTAAACGACTGGTAGTCGAAATATTTTTGAAATTTAATAGGGCGGAGACGGAGTGTCTAGTAAACTCGCATTAATTCCACTTCAATGTTATTTCTCGCATTAATGTCTAATATGCTTAACACAATTCCAGAAATTAACCAATGACATAAAATTTATTCGCATTGAAGTGATTTGCTATCAAATAAAAAATTAGTTTCAGCTACATAGATTTGATGATAGTATATGGTAAAATGATGTCTTCTCAGTGCGATTCCAAAAGAATGTGGAAAAAATCCTTAAATTTTCAAAAAAATGGATTCTGAAAAATGTATTGAGTAATTGCTCCAATAGATTGAATGTCTAAAACATGCCAACTACTTAAGTGACTGATAAGTTTCAACCACTGAATTAATTACTAAATAATTGGCATCTGACCATCAAAAGATTATGAAATAATCCAACTACAGGCCAATAATCTGAAGACCCCGTCACGTCTGTTTTCTGCACTGAATTGGGAAAGCGAATGCTCTCAATGAAATTAGAAATGAAACCGTTTTTGTAAATGATGTTATGGAATGAAAATTTGTTGTTAGCAATGTTTTTTAAATTTCATTGTTGTAACATTATATCTAATCGTCGTATATGTGAATTTTTGGTTGGAAATCTATGCTCATGGTCGATAAGGTGCTTCTGTAGTAATTGCAGGTTCATCAATAAGAATTTAGATATATATTTGAAATTTATTATTTGGTTACCACTTTGTAGCATCTCAGGGGCTCACGCTATTCGGGTTTTAACTCAAAATACATTTATTTATTTATTTATATATAATGTATAATAAAATTACAAAATACAAAAAGACAAGCTAATTACAACATTATACGACATAAATCACTATTTGCACCAAGCGAATTTATAGATTAAGTTATTTCAAAGAGCAATTTAGATAAATTCAAAATTTCGGATGAACACAGTCGATCGATGCAGCTGCTGTTTGCAAAATTTCGTGAGTGCGTGTTTCTCAAGAATAACGTTTTAATGGTTAGAATCAGTAATGGGTCGAGCACTACCTGCATCTGTATTCGAGGATAACTACAGTACAGAAACTCAGTAATCGGATTCGAAAAAAATATCGAAAAATTCGCTGCCGTTATATTGGCTTCCACACTATAAACAATAACAAATTCTAGAAATATCAAACTTGTCAATCGCACGTAAGAAGGCACTAGGAAGTTTTTCAATGAATAATTAGGATTGAAGCGAATTCTTAAATATGATGAAATATAAGTTGTCCATTGGGCAGCAGGTTGTAATACCCGGGCAAAAAAGTATAATGTCCAAAATAATTCTTTAAAAAAGTATTACATTTAACTATTTTGCAAGGTACAAAAATTTGGAACTGTGTGAAAATTTCGCTATGAACGGTGTAAGGTAAACCAAAACATTCTAGTACTAAGAAATAATCTTAGAATATTTGAGATTTTTAGAAAAAATTCGTTGAAGTATTTCCACTCAACTATCTATTATTATTGAGATCATATTTCGTTACTAGCATCTATACGACTGACAAAATGCACAAGAAACGAAATCAGTTATTTACTGAACACTAAATGTAAGACTTGTAGCAAATCAAAGAAAAATAGCGATACTTTATGTCGCTGAAGTATCATTATAATGGATGCTCAAAATTTAAGCCATTTTAACTATAAGAATGTTGCGAAATGAGTAGCATTCGTCGAGATAAAACTAAAATTCCGCGTGGAAGGATTACAAAAGATTATTCTAATTTAATTGCTACAAAAGTCGGAAATACAAAAAGTACATAACAGTGAAGTTAAATTTAAAATTCTTAGGAGAAGTCATCCAATTAATGTTAAGAGAAGATATTGAAAAAATTACTAATAGTGATGTATGAATTGTCTGAAATGGAATCATTGTAAAAACAAGAATAATCAGGTTTGACAAAAATTAGGTGGGGCGGAGACCAGAGATGGAAGTGGGGCGGATTTTTGTGAACTGCCCTGCCCCACCCCACAGAATTTGTGCCCTGCCCCATTTCCACGAGTTGACATCTGCCCCATATTGCTCCACGTTTTATATTCTAGAGCCCCAAAATTGGCCTACTTAAAAATTCTGCTCCAAAACTAATTAGGGTATTTTATTGCCCCTCACGAACCTATGACAATCTTCATTGCGCTACACCACATCACCACTCAAATATTTTGAAATCTTTACTTCGTAGAAGATGCAGAATCATTTTTAAATGGAATCTCCACTATTACTATTAATAGGAATCTAATAACAAATGTGATGCCAATGCATATTAATAACATTATAAAAAAGAAAATGAAATTTAACTTTAACTCTAAAAACCTTTTTAACATTAGGAGCACCATGCGGTCTCGCCAAACTGCAAACAATTTTCATGTCGACATGTTTTTACTGTGCTTGAAGTGACAGGCAAACCACGCTATGACTTATTTATTTTAGGTAAACAAATAACTGTTTCAAGCACTACTAAGCAGACAATGTAGTTTTTAAGTAAATGTGTTGTTGTCATAACATACCCTAGAAGCACCATGCGGTCTGGCCAGACCGCAGAGCACGTTATGAGTTAAATATCAACAATTTGCGAAATATATCGTAGAATTTGATTGTTAATCGCTGCAAGTACTGCGCTTTCATTATTTCTTCAGATAATGCTCAATGTGGGTGATTCCATATCCGTGTTTTGGCCGCGAAAAGGGGATCATTGGGTCACTGGTTCCCCGCTACGACTATAGCCGTTTACCAGCGTTCTTACCGGTTTACATACATCAATTATACGGTAGACTGGAACGAAACTGTGGCAAAAAGGTTTGTGCGGAAGCGGCAAAACGGAAATGCCAATTCTGAAGAATCCGACTCTTCAGGAAGTGAATCAGAAAGCGAAACCGAAGTGTCTGATAATCATAGTTCTTCTGAAAATGATGAAAGCTCAGAAGACGAGGCATTATCACAAATAACTGGTCCCAGCACCTCTCAAGCTGTATCATTGACTGCGAATGATGGAGCCACATGGTAAAATGTTTCGAATTCTGGAAATGCAGGCAGAGCAGCAGCCCAAAACATATTCTGCCAAAGACCTGGGCCGCGTAGTTTTGTGAAACAACAAGTCTACACAGAGAAGGATTCACGGGGCATATTATTCACAAATGGCATTTTACGATTACTGAAAACGTCTACCAACACTGAAATCCACTCACGCACAGACAACACCTCAATGAATAGTCAAAATGATGTATTATTCGAGTGTTTGCACAAGTTTATTGCAATTTGTTACATGCGCGGAGTTTATGGAGAAAAGCACTCATTGAAATTCCTTTGAAATAAGAAAACGGGAACCCCATTCTTCACAAACACCAGGTTTGAGCAAATTAAATCCATGTTGCGCTTTGATGTCTGATCCACTCGCTCTGATCGGCTAGACAATGATAAGTTTACTCACATTCGCGATTTAAACGATGCTCTTATTGTCAATAGTCGATGCCCTTTCATCCAGTTTATGCCTTCCAAACCAGATAAATATGGTATCAAATTTTTGTTAATTGTTGATTTTGACACGAAATACATAATGAATTGCAAGCCTTATCTTGGAAGAGAAGCAACAACAGATACTGCGCTGCCACTGGGGGAACGGGTTGTACTGGAATTGATGCAACCTTATATCAACAAAGGATACAACGTCACATGCGATAATTTTTTCACATCACTGAGTTTGGCCCGTAAGCTGAAAGATTTGAAAACTTCGATTGTGATGACTTTGAGGCGCAACCGAAAGGAGGTTCCCAAGGAGCTACTAATCAAGGAAAGTCGCTATTTATCCAAGTCTCTCAATACTAGCGACCAGATTTCGCTCGTCAAGTACCAATGCAGAGCAAGAAATGCGTTTTGTTGATATCTACTTTACACAATTCAACTGCAGTTTCACCTCCTCCCGAGCTGAAGCCCGAAGTTATTGAGTACAACAAGAACAAATGCGGGGTGGAGGTCGTGGGCAGCATGACGCGTTTATATTCCACGAAATCTGTGACTAGAAGATGGCCAGTGGCTGTTTTTTGTGGTTTACTCGATGCAGCAGGTATTAATGCTTGGGTACTTTATCGAGCAGTGACTGAAAGTAAAATGTTGAGAAAGCAGTTTATCATCAATCTGTCAGCTCAATTGGCATCGTCAACCATTGCTGGACCCGAAAACCCTGAAGAAACCGACGCCGGGTCCACTCAACCGTCGAAAATAAAGACATGTTCAGAATGCAGGAATAAGACCCGTTTTTCGGGGAATGAAAGGGGAACCAATGACCAAACGTAATCGAACTAGATGGGAATGTGATCAACAAGGAAAACTAGCGTGAACATCAGCAGCGTTGGTTATACTTCATAGTCATAAAACTTGCCCGCTAAGTTGAATGTAAATATATCCAAAATTTGAAAAGTTATGGTGTGATTGTTTTGATTACACTGAGTTTCCTAGTGCTTCTATAACGATACAAATTGTTTTGTCACAATCTTAAAACAATGTTTCCAAGCCTATTAAAATATTGCGAAATCTTTGGATGTGGACACTGAACACATCTATGGGTAACTGTGCCTTTATGTTATGGTGAACATTTGTGGTGAAAACTATTCCTTTGCCTGAAGTACGTGAAAGTATTTACTTTTTTGAATGAAACGGCCGGATTTTAAAAAAAACTCAATACCTAATGCTCATAGGAGAAGCAAAGAATTTCAACTAATCTAACCTCAAAGTCACACGTCGTGACACCACAAGGTTCGTGACCGTGCAAGACTTATAAAGCGTAAATGAAAACGGAGATATTCGTCTATCGCGCAGTGTTTTCCGATTTTGGATATCTCAATTAGTACGTGAGTTGAGTATTTCAAAGGTTTTTTTGAAGAAACCATTTCAGATTTTAAAAATTCCTCGATTAACCAGGGTTGAGCATAAAAATATCTCTCCATAATGTAGCTGTTTTCCAGTGAAACGAATGAATATTAGGACAAAAAATAATATAGTCAGAGCTGCAGTCGAGGGCTTACGCAGGTATACGGCGTATACCTTTCACAAAATTATCTGATAGCGCATGACCGCTAAAAATTATAATTATTATAACGCTTAAATGATATATATATATATATATATATATATATATATATATATATGCTGATAAGAATTTTCAATTGGCGTATACCCACTATAAATTTTAGTACTGCATCCTTAATCCTGAACTTTGCATTCGACTAAATACATACATGTATATCGGTCACTAGAAAACGTTGTTACAATAGAGTATTTTCAACATGGTTAGATGCTTTATTTATAAAAAATATTTGCAAATGGAGTAAATAATCGAGAATTTCATATAGTAAATAATATTTGAATTAAAAACTTACATGTGAACAGCTACAGTCAAGAATTTTGATATGGGCATTGAGAGCTTGATCAATAATTTCATTAGGACAGTCTTTGCTCTGCGCTAGACTCCAAAGTAAACATAGTACCTAAATCCAAATGTAGCTATTAAAGCATACAAAAACGTATGATGAGAAAGAAACAACGCTAAATTTCAATAACATTTAAAACAAATTATAGAGTATAAAGGTTAACAGCATAAAATCCAAGATATAAAAACAGTTGGTTAACATTCAAAATAAAGAATAATACAAATTTCACTATAAAGTTGGGATTCTCTTCAGGCCATTACACATGAATAACCAAAATATGGAAATATTTAAAGAGAAAAATATAGCAATAATTCAAGCTAAATATAGTGCATATAAATAAAATTACGAAAACTAGCATTTATCAGTAAGGGTAGAAATAGATCCGATTTTTGGTTTGAGTATGTTCGTTTGTTTTTTATTATTATTTATTATAACCAGAAATGGACACAGGCGGAACTTTTCATGCCTGATCCGTTGACTCTTATTTCAAGACGTTTTGGCTCACTTGAATTTTTGGAGCATATTTTCGACCCGGCAAAATGTATTGATCCATTTTAAACACCTTAAGTTTTGAGCTTATTTTTGTATATTAATAAGTTCTTTCTTTAACAACGAAATTAAATGCCAAATGTAAAAATAAAATTAAAATTTTATTAGACTTGCTTAATAGCCGCTGTTTAAAATTTCGTTATCACCAATTGTCTTGGGGTCGAGTCTACATCTTCATTATGTTGTAAGCAATAATAAAACATTCCTAGACATATTTTGGGTGGATGCAGAAAAGAATGCACAAACTGGACTCGATTTCGAGGTTAGGGATTGGGTATGTATTTTTGCATTAGGTTAGATTGGGTTCTGGTTATGGTAAAAGTCCTCCAGGACTATGTATAATTTCGGTCCAAAATTCAGACCCGAAGAAAACTCGGACTTACGCTGGTGGAAGTTTAACACTAGAAGGACCAGGTGGGTCGATTCGACCCACTTGTGATATCTAAGGCCAATAGCTTCGCGTTTTTTAAACACATTGAGAAGACAATTCGTGACTTTGTTTGTATAAACCAAATAGTTGTTTGCTTAATTACTAATTTGAATAGATGAAAAACCCGATTGCTATGATTGAGTTGCACATCAAGGGCCAATTGGGTCGATTCGACCCACCTGCACCAATCAACAGCTCAGGGTTGATATATTGCTAAATATTTACATGCAAAAAGGTCAATTTGTTAAGAAATTTGTATACAAAATATTGCTACAATAATCTGCATTTGATTCATTGCAAAGCTAGTATGCGTCCTCAAAGGCAATCAGCAATCAAGCCTCTTCGAACAATTTGGTCAGTAGCTGAAGATGAAATAGACCCATATGATCAGATGGCAGCCAAATTGGTGAAAACGATAATGCGACAGATACTTTTATTGATGTGACTCCTCTTAATGATTCATCTTTTGAGGAAGATGCCTCAGATCTAGACTTGCCCGACATAGAGCAAATAAATTCGTTTTCTCCTCAAACTACAACAACCTTTAGAAAGAGAGAAGGTAAACAATGGCAAGTTTTGTCTGAATCATTTGCAATGCTGGTCGCGCCCCAACAAGAAATGTTGTTGCCAGGTCCTAAAACCTTTATCAAAGAATCACTGATATTTTATCGTCTTGGCAATGTATTTTTACCAAGAAAATGGTTGAAATCATTGTTCAAAACACCAATTCCTGGGCCTCGCGTAGATAAGATATAGATTTTACAATAACCAACTCAGATTTGGAAAAATGTATCTCCATAGCTTACATTTGTGGGATATTTGGTTTCTGAAACATGCATTCAAAGAGCATGTGGTCAAGATATTTTGGAATACCCATAATGAACAAAATACTGTCTCACAACATGTTATTGTCTATTTTACAGCATCTTTGATTTGATGTCCCAAGCAAGAGATCTACCCGCGTATAAAATGACAAATTCGTCCACATACGAGATTTCACTAACGAATTTATAAAAAAATGTATTAGTAGTTACAACCCGCATATAAATCTAACAATTGAAATACAACTGTTACCAATGAAAAATAGATGTTCATTTATTCAACTTATCAAGCAAAGCCAGATAAATTTGGCATACAATTCTGGGTTTTGGTTGATTGCAAGACAAAATTTGTTCTGAACTATTCTCCCTACATTTGGAAAACAAGATAGAGCTGGCCGTTTGAGTGACTATGTAGTGAAATTTCTGATGGACTCTTATCTCAAGCAAGGTTACAACCTCACTGATGATAATTTTTTTACAACTGCCAGTACGATATGCCACTTGATTCGAATGAATACTACTTATGTTGGTACAGTAAGGTTGAACTTTGCAATGTTAAAGAAAACCGATCTGTTTACTTCAAAGTTTTTTAAGTTTGAGGAAGAACTGAAACGAATGGCAGTTTCATACGAATGTAAACCCAGTCGAAAGGTTGATCTGTTCTCATCAATGCATGATTCAGAGAATGTGGATGAAATAAATCCAAAGAAGCCCGCAACTATAAAGTTTTATAATAGCACAAAAGATGGTGTTGGTGCTGTAGATGCAATGTTGCGTTTATGCAGTACAAAAGCAGCTTGCGAAGGTGGCCAGTAGGCGTCTTCTATGATATGTTAGATAAGGCTACCTTGAATTCGTGATACTTTACAAAGAGACAACAGGTTCAACAATTACCCGTCGAAAGTTCATGAGCTATCCCCACAGTTGACAAATATTGAGACATCCGAAGAGGAACCCCAATCAATTCCAAATACACCAATTTCTCAGCTACCGAAAAAGCGCGGAAGATGTTATGTTAGATGTGATAATGATACTGTAGAAATGTGCTGCAAATGACTGAAACGTGTATGCGGGAAGCATAGAAAGGTTGTATGTGATAGTTGTTAAGCTTTAATAGATATTTACATTGTAATTTTTGCGTTTATATGTACATATTAATAGTGGGTCGAATCGACCCATTTGGTTTTAAAAGATTAACTTTTTCTCAGTCTTCTAGTGTTAAGCGATACAATAGTAATTAGCTCATACTAGAGCGACAATAGAACACAAGAACATATAGTTATTGAAAATATCGAATCAATTCGAAATGCTGTGATTTAATAGGTTGCATGAGACAAAAATTATTTTTTAAAATATGTTCGACACCTGCCATTTGAAGTTCGCATTTTACTGCGTCAAAAATTGGCAGAGATTGGGGTAAAAATTGCTTCTCATTCACTGAAAAATAAAAGTGACAAAGTTATGTTGCTCCAAAATTGTAAAGGAAACGATAATGTGTTGCTTTACATGTTCTAAACTCATAATTTGAGGGCACGTAAATTCTTAAGACATGAGAACGCTCTCTCGATGCTACAGTAGAAATCAGTCCTGGAACACCAGTAATTGTAAAAAGTGTTGAAAAATCGAATAATTCTGTTAGCATTTAAAAGGTTGCGACGCTTTTTCAGTAATTTAAAAATTGATGGTAGATTAGAGTTAAAAATCAAGTTTGCTATTAACTATTTAACTATGTGGATGAATTCCGATATATTTTTAATCAAAAAACTGTAAAAATCAACAAATTATACTATATGTGGAAAACCGGTAAAATTAAGAAAAAATCGACGCAATACAATCCGTACTCTAGTCATAAAACAAATAGCCTAACACCCGCTTAATTTCTCTTCTCGTTCTCAAAGTGAATTGCGTAATGCAGTCAGTGTCGGCACGAGAGTTGGGAAAACATAAGCGAGTCGCAATGATAGAACAAGATGATAGAATTGCATTATAGATTGTCATTACGCCATGCAAAATAAGCATCTGTTCAAGCCCTAAAATATTTTTCATCAACTCAGAAGAATGAAACCAACAAAGGGAAATGAGGAATTTTAGATAGGTTCTAGAGGGTATGCTATGCAATAAGAATTTCCGTCAGAGTAATGGCCGTCGCCAACTTAGAATAATTATTAAGGCCGGCAAAAATATACCGGTCTAAAACGGACGAATTTTTAGCCAGAAAATATTAAAATTGGTCAAGACCAGAGTCAAGACAAAGACCAAAAAAATAAATTTTGTAGGAAATGTTTTAAACAACACTTTGAAAAATGAAACAAAAATATCACTTGCAGGTTGTAAAGCTATTTTTTCGTAACGTAGTGTATGCGAATGTGTGTCTATATATAAATCTCATTGCATGTAGATTGAGTTGGAACGACATTAATAATTTAGTCTCTCACGAATCATTTCAGGGAACCGGTAACTATAAGATAGTACTTCCGTTGAATCATTAAGCATATTAAAAGAGTCAATTGCCATTGTATTTGAATATACTATTTGCGCCGTTTTCAATGTTCTTTTTATGCTGTTATACGAGAATGCAAATTTACATTTTTGTCAGCCCAAACTGGCCGGGCATACTAATTCATTGACTCTATTACAGGTGGCCTTCAGAAACATTCACAAGCCCAGTGAATTTGATTTTAGCTCAACTCAGTTCTAAATTTTGCGTATTTTTCATCCATTGTAAATGCCCATCAAAAAGTACAGTTATCATAGAAGGAATACTGCTAGTTGAAAAATTGAAAAGAAACCTATGCATCGTAAAACAATTATAAATCTCAAAAAGGCGCTACAAAATCGTCTAATATATTTTTCATTTCATGATTTTTCTATCATTTTCTCTCTTGGGTCTTGAACTCATATGTTGGCTCATTTTAGGCACAGCACAATTGAAGTCTATCCCGGAAATCCAGTTAATAGATCGGAGAACAGAAAACTTACTGTATAACCCATTAATGTGTTTGGCAGAAAATTGAAAACTATATATGCTACATGTCTTAAATAGTCGGTGCAAAGGGTTCATTAAATCCTCCGGAATATAGATTGTTGAAAAAAAGCGAAGTGATCTCCACCTTCCGTGGAAGGGTTATTCTCAATGCTCAAAAGCATACCTCGAGACAACATTTCTATATTAGTGCTTACTAAAACCTATTTGATTATGTTTATTATATAACACACGAATTTTACAAAAGCTAAAAAATGTTAAGGTGTATTTTTAGTTAAAAAATTACATTTTAAGTTAAAATTTTTTGGGTCGAAATTTGGAATTTTTTTTCCTAAATTAGGGAAATATACTGTTATATATTTTCCTTTTATTTTATGGTAATCACTTAAATTACAATTAAAGAAAAGGTCATGTGTTAATGATGGATTATATTAAATTAGAAGCATTTTACAATTAATAATAATATTTATGTATTGTATTTTCCTCATATAATTCAAAATTATTATATTAATGCAAAAATGAAATTGAGGGGTACAGATTTATGGAATGGACAATACGGTATTACAAATGTTAAATCTAAATTTCATATACAAATTATTCACATTTGAATTAATTTTAAAGGTTTATCGACTTCTCTGCATGTAGTATGTTGTGAATATCAAAACAAATCCCTCTTTGCAAAATAAAAAATCGAAGAGTGACATATCCGTGCAGGTCATAGATGAAAATTACCGAATATTAAAATTAGTAAAAATTGCTTTATTATAGAATTACTGAAATAAAAATTTGACTGTTTACAATGAACTATTGCATAAAAATGACTTTCGACAATAAATACCTTGTGAGCCATTAGGCCTTCTTTATCATCTTCTGCCAACATGCGTATTAGTTCTAGAAGTTTCTCTCTCTGTTTACGACTTGCTTCATGCCAGCTTTCCTGGAAGCGTGTAAAAAGATGATCCAGTTGAACAGGAGTAAAATCCCAGGCCAACTTAGCCAAGAGATCATGTACATTCTTAACTATAGCTTCGTGTTTACCTGCTTGAGCTGCCCAGACGTCATCAAGATCTGACAAAGTTAATTGTTGCTCTTTGATAATAAAACGCAACATTTTCTCCAATTTCTCTACATATTGAGGCTGATGAAGGGAATCCCGCATTACGATAGACAGCACTTTATTTTTGGTGATCCAAGTCTAAATAATTCAGCTATGAACATTTCATGTTTATCAAGCATGACGAATGTTTGTAGATGACATATTGATTTCAAAAAAAATCTTTACAATGCGCGTTTGAGTAAACCTCACCACATATAAAGCACAAAATTATATCAAATTTTCAATCATAAATTTCAATATTTCAAATCTCACGGGGCCAAACTAATAGATAGTTTTAAGTGATAATCATTTAAAATTAATCTAGAAATTGTTTAATGTTAAAGACAATTACCAACTACCGGTATATTGTACTTTAAGTATTGCTATAATATTACTACAGATCAGTGGCGTACCCAGGGGGGGACATGGTGGAATGTCCCCCCTGTCAGGTTTCCAAATTTAATTTTGACAGGATAAATCAAAAAATTTTACTTAAAAAATTGAAAAATTTAAAATCTAGGATCGTGAAATGCATTTTTTAGGGTCTATTTTCTCAATATTTTCAAAAATTTTGGCGGAGCTTCGCCCCGCATTAGGGAATAACAATGATGTCCCCCCAGTCAGAAAATCCTGGGTACGCCCCTGCTACAGATCGAATTATTAAAAGAGATAAATTTTTCTTCCCCAGGCTGATTGACACACCTCCATGTAGACTCTGCCATTAATCAAACGAAAATCCAAAACACCTCATCTTCGAGTGTATTAAACGAATCAATGTAAAGTTTAGTGACTTCAAAGATATGTTAACAGATATTGAATACGTTGCGAAATCAATTGAATCAGCGTGTTCATTTTTTTCTCTTTTAGTCATTTGTACATATTTTTATTCACCTGACCTCTTTTTCGATAATGCCATGTCCGATTTTTATCCAGTACGATGAGCCCACTGTTTTTTGATTTTTGATACTTTATACTTGTGAATTTGTATTTTCTAAAGTAATTAATCAATTCTTAAAAGAATGCTGAAATAAAGGCTTGGATCATCTTTGATTCCTTATGAGCCTTGAGGATTCAAGTATTTAGAAACATCTTTTAATGTAAGTATATGTATGTTGTGTGTTTTCCTTGTATTTTGTTGTTTAGTTTTGTCATTTGTTTAAATTCTTGTTAAGCAAGATACTAGTTACTCTCTCTCTCTGTTGATAATACCTTGTTACCTTTAATGTAAATAACATGTTAATATGTTTGTGTTCAGGTTTGAGGCGTGCTGGTGTATTTTTAGAACTATGATGAAATGAACTGCTTGCTAAAACTGTGCAAATAGTGTAAGTAACAAATAGCAAGGAAAAAAAGGAACCGTTCATATTCTAAGTACACCTTTTTATGTAGAATAAAAAAAAGTTATAACAATTACTAATTCGTACATTATAAAACTATGACACCATAATCATGTAGTAGGTCAAATCATGTAAAAATATTCTATGGCCATGTTAATACGATAGCTATGAAAGCATTAGCAAAGACAATTAATGGTATTATGAACTACATGAATGTTCGAATGCTTCAACTGACTTCCAATTGTACGCAATCATGTAATGGTGAAGATTTATGCTAAAACTATTTATGTGCTTGCCCCATGCGTAATGTCAGAGGTCATCGCGAAATAAAGCCGGAAAAGGAAGGAGGCAATTCTCGATCTTTGGTTGTTAAGAGATTTAGAAAAACTTAATTAGTTTGTGAGTTATAAACGATATGTCCAAGAAATTGGCTTTACACAGTCAAACGCTGAATGGCAAATGATGAGGAGACATCTACATGAATCCAATTGCAGAGTTATGGCGTTTGTGAGAAGTTGTTGATTTCTTATAATAATATGCTATTCTCAAAATCGAGCTCAAATAGAAATACATCAAATCAAGGAAATTCATGCGCAGTGTTGAATGATAAATGAGAACATCATTTAATCTGCAATAAAGTATTTTTAGCTTATTTAAAATATTTTACATTTGATTGCTATTTGTGATATTACAAAGTGATTGAAAGAAACTTGATTATATATTTAAATTATGTAGAAAGATTGTTAAATACCGCAAGGCGCTCAGATGTCAGCCATTCATCGGCCTCCGCACGACTGGGAGCGAAGTATGCCACGCTGTTAATGACTTTGTTGATTTCATTTAACGCATTCATTTTTCCATTGAATGATGAAATTGTTAAAAATCTAAAATACAAATTGTTGACTGTATATTGATTAAAATGTGTCTACGTAAATTTGTCACATAAATCAAATATTTAATCGATCTTGTGCATAAATTACACTGGAATTTATAGTAAAATAACTTTTGAAAAACAAAAACAATGTCCACATTTCATATGGTTTAGTTTGAATAAGATATCGTTTCTTATAACTCTCTACAATTTTTAGGATAAAGTTTTGTTAACAGCTTGGCAAATCTTGCATGGAAATCACACTTTAATTACTCGGTTGGGAAAACGATTGTTACTATTGACAAGACAGAAAGTCAATGGCTTCAAAATTTTATAATTGCACAGTTGCTAAACCTTTTAATAGACGTAAGAATTCATTTTTAAATTTGTGAAATAAAGTTTCAATAGACTAAGATCACAGTTTCAAATGAACAACAATAATACTATTAGAGGATAAAATCTGAACTGTTTCCAAAGTAGGGAAATTATTTCTGCTGAAATTGCATATTTTGGTACAATACAAATAAATTAAACAAATGAAATGTAATATACGACGTTAAACACAAAATTTTTACATGTCTTGAACACGAGTTATGCATTTTAATGCAAGCAACACATCGATCGTGCTTGCATTACAGACATTTACCTAGGCGCCTGTTATAACTATGTGAAAATATTAGTGGTAATCAAGGTACACCTATAGTCAATTGCAAGCCCTACCTATCATATCCAATCTTAGTGGTACATGTATTTTTACAAGTCTCTCAGGCAACTGCAATAGTACAGTGATAGTTTCGCAGTGCACACAGAACAGTTCCCTCTGATAGTAACCTTTGCTTTCTAATAGAAAATTCTGCTCCAAAGGAATGAACGCTAATATTTTGAATAACACTGGAAACAATGAAAATATTGTTATGAATCAACTTCAGTCTTGTACTAAAGTGTGTCCAAGATTAATTGTGTCACTTTGTAAATATTTTGTAAAACATGTGAAATAGTTTGAAAATTTAAACAAACCTCAACATGCGTATAGGTAATTGTATAATACAGAAATATAGAAGAATTAATATAATTGCTGTGTCCTTTTTCTATAGCGAGTTTTATTATTGATTTGATGTCTTCAAAGTAAAGTTCACAAATACACTTCTTAATTCTCCTTTTTAACATGAATGTGTTCTTCACTCATCATCAACCAGCACACAGTTTCTGCTTTAAGAAGCCATAGTAAATTTTAATAGGTCAAATAAATGGTGCAGCTGGAGAATTTGCTTCAATAGGAAAGTTTTAGTGCTCATTGTATTAGCTACTGCTCGGTTAGCCTGCTTATTAGTAACTAATGGGCCAGATCTTCTGTTAGTAGAGAAATTTATTGCAACAAACAATGAACAGTGCTCTTTGGAGTTCCCATTAACTAAGATACATTTCTTATTGAAGAGACCACTTTGTGTTGAAACTTTGACAAATTTGCTTCTTTTGTGTATTAGTCAATTTATGGGGCAAGTATTTGTCCTTTTTAGCTTTTCTTGGTGCCCTACGACGAGATAATGTTCTATTAATTGTATTTCAATATCTCACTGGAATGAAATGTTTATATGCTTTGGCAGTAGCGTGCCTGCGACAATAATTTAGTACAGCAAAACCTGTCCTTGCGGCCAGCTACAAATTACGGGCACTTTTCGACAGTCCCTTGAACATTTACATTTAATAGTGAAATGCTAGTATTTCTCAGGTAACCTGCGAATTGCGAGCACTTTTGCCGTCACCTTTACTGGATTTAACCTTTAAAATACAGGCAATATATACAAGAACAAATTTTACTTTTTCAATAATTCGAATGAAATTTATGAATCAACAATAATGCGAATGACCTTTTATATCATTAGATTTCTATTTAATATGGTGTTCATTTATGATGAGTACTTACTATGATAATGAATGAATACCTACATGCATTATAGGCCTGTTACGTTTTTACATTTTTGGTGATTTGAGTGACCTGACCAATGCGACCACTTTTTAAAAGTAATTCTCAGGTTTTACTGTATCTCACTACAAACTTCGAATTGATACATTGCTCATTAAATTTACCTACAAAAACGTGTCATTCAAACTGGGTAAAAAATCAATCATATTCTCTCATAGCATATATCCATATTCATTCAAACATTTATCCTGGTAACTTTAACCAAAAAAGTGACAAAATTAATGTTTGTAAACAAATATTCAACTTTAACTCAGTGGCTACGTCGGTCACTAAATGGTTAATGAAATATTTTCGACTTAATCCAGCAATTTTTGATTACGTACCAAATTTTTACATTTACATTGTATTGTTTGCTTTAATCCTCCTCTACATAAAAATTCCAACGGTTACAAACTAATGGTTTTGTCTTGACGTCGAACAGTTGTATAGTCTTTAAATTTTTTTTCAAATCCACTTTGCCAATTCCACCAATCCTTCCTCCAAATTAACAATCTTTAAGTCATACTGTCTTAGCATTTTCAGTTACGGTTCTCAGACTTAGTATCTAAATTAATCCTTCTCAACTAAAATTGATCGTCTTCACAACATACCTTTCGCTAAATCCATTCATCTAATAATACCATTCCAACATCTTATTTTAAAAGCCTATCTGATTTTATATGAAATTCTTTGAGCTGTTTTCTCGTCATTTGATGTATTTGATTTCCACCCTTAAAGCTCTTCGATTCCGCATTCACAAAGCTACATGTGCTAATATAATAAGCTTTCTATAGAGTAAGGCCACTTGCTAATTTCGTAATATCAAATCTTGAATTCGATTTGTGGACACCTGCTCGTATATGCATGCAACGACTCCTACTGTTTCTTCATTTTTCTGTCTCTGAATTTGCCATTCTATCCAAAAGTAACTCATTTCCTTTCTGCACATCTTCCTTTTATCATGCTTGCATCAACTTTAACGGTTATTTTTCTTTGATCTCTTTGTTTTTAAATATTTTTATTTTTGACTTCGCATAAACCATTAACATGGATAAACGAATAAATTTATTAAATTATACTAATGTTGTCCGCTCTTGTACGAATTTGAAATTATTCTGCTCTTTTTGTACAATTATCTGTAATTACTGGTTCTAATCTGTACAAATCCCATACTAATTTTAAAGGCTAATTTCATTTCGCAATAAATGTTGAAAAAATAAGGGAATAGCCTGAAACTTTAATATATACGGGGGGTTTTGGTCTGTATATTAACATATTTGATTTTCGGCCTAATGAAGAAAAATTGGGCGTTCGCTTTGTACCTTGGCAAATTACAGTCAAATCTCATTATAGTGTACTTCATTATCTTACGTAGCAAGATGATTAGTTGGAATCCGATAGAGACTCCTGTTTGGCATATGTGCATAATTAAAGAAATTCACAGTTGTATTTTTGTAATACAAGTAAATTTAAAATTTGAGCTAAAAAAATAAACTTTGAATTGATAGTATTTAATTAACACGTTAATAATTATATTTGACAAAACAATGACTGTGATATCCTTTATTGCCACTAAAATAGAATAACGAAACTCATTTACAAATACTCGAAATTTAACTTCTAATATCGGATTATAAAAAACGGAACAAGCACGTAGTTTGACGTGACAATCGAAATGGCTAAACAATACTAATGACGTTCGTTTAAAACCAGTAAACATTTTGTCTTACTAGGCTACCAAAAATGGACATGATCTGCAAACAATAGAAACAATAGAAAATTGTACTCAGCTATCGAGGATAGAAAAATATTTTTCATTCATATAATGGGACACTTTAAGAAATTAGCATTTATTGAATTTAAACCACATTAGCTTAATCGTTTAGAACGCGGAGGTGGAGAACCTGCTGCCCATGTATGACATTCGGAGCAATGCCGTGCAACCTTCAGTGATATATAAAGATTACAAAATGGTACATAAAACTACACAAATATTAATGAATGCTTACAATTTTTTCACTTCTTAACCTTTTGCATAAAATACAAATATATCACCGTAAGGTATAACGGAGTAAGTACAGTTCATTGTAATAGGTGTTTTTAAATGATTCTTATGTGTCGCTTTCTGTTGAAAATGCTGTCACTTTTGTTCATAGTAAGTTTTTTAAAGTGGAAACATCTGGGAAAGATTTGCCAATACGCAGATAACTTGTCTATTAATTGGCAGAAGTGGGAAATAGCACTAGAATTGGAAGTTGAAACCTTTCAATTTCAATAACTGGGTTTTGAGTAAGCAATATAGATGAAGCAGTGATAACACTCGCGATTAAGATCTTTCAGACTATCAACTGTCACGTAATAATTGACCAGTCGTTTGGTCAAAAACTGTTTACGCCATTGACTTTTATTAGTTGATATATATGAAAATCGATTATTCACGCCAGCGAATTCATTAGCGTGGCAAAAGTCGATAATCTGAATAAAGTTAAAAACACTTCAAAATAAACAAACCTTAAAATAACTTTTAATCGAAAAATATCTAATTGCTTGATTAATTCTTCGCGATTGGGGCTGCCTGAAGCAAAGCATTTTAAACACTAAATATCAAATGATTAGCAGTCGAAAATATAACGGTTACTTTAGCGATGACTGCTATTTGGTCGTTTTTTGATTCGTTTTTTACTTCTTTCTTTAAGTCTTCATCCGTTAGAGTGTCCAAAAACTTCATCACTTTATCCTAAACGAAGGAGTAGTTACTAAACCATCTAAATCCAATTCGGCCCCAATAATTCTACCAACTTTTTTAAGAGATTTCAAAAACAGATTAACAAAGTAATACACACTGTTTTGTAAAGAACAATATACTAGAAGTCTTGAGTTTACGAACAATTGAAGTGAAATACTTAAGTGCAAAAAACTTGCAAACAATTAGAAATGCTGCGGTGAAATTAATATATTTATTTTAAAATTTATAGTTCGATCTCAAACACCAAACACAACCGAATGTGTTTGTTACAAAGTATAAAACGAGGAAAAATTATTTAATTTTGTTATAATGGGCCTTCTTAATCACTATTTTTAAAGCAAAAATAATCAACTCGTCATTTACGGCAATTAAAACAAATTTCTTAGAAATACTAGATTAAATTTGAATTTCAAGTACTAAACTGATGGAATTTTGATTGAAGACCATTTTTAACAAAAAAGCGCACCTAATTATTTAGCAAATTACAAAGATTTTTGTAGTAATTCAGATAGTCGATACTTCTATAGTATTTTCAAATGCACGGTAAAAAATTTCCATGAAACATCGAATTAACACTTCTTGCAAAACAAATTGCCACAAATTTAAAATAAAGAAGAGGGAATTTAATAAGATGGGCCTACTGTTGTCTCTACTACAGACCTTGCATCGATTTAAAAGTGTTATTTACCGAAAAAACAAAATAATTAAATACATGCATATTACGATTATACGAAACGGCACAAATTGAAACTCCAGAAAAAATTCCAAAACATTAACCCTATCTTGTCCAAGGTTTATTTGCAATTTTAACCTCTTTATTGAAAAAGTACATAATTTTGCACTAATTATGAAATTCTAATTTACAAACTGGATATAATGTAAAATGCTTTTTTATTAATTACAATATAAAATGCAGATATTTATTCATAATTGCAAAACTATTCCAGCAATTTAGTGACTTTATTTTCTGTTTTAGAATTGTTGGAAATTCATTATTTATATATTCATGGTTAATAATAAAAAGTATATATATATATATATATATATATATATATNATGCTGTCATATGCCTTCCTGTAGTGTATCCATACCATTGCTAAGTTTGTCTTCCTTCTTCTACAATTCTCCACCACTGCGTGGTCTATTAGCAACTGATTTTTGTCCTGCATCCCTTTTGTTCCTCTGGTATCAACCTATTCTGTTCTAACTCACACGCCAGCCTACTTTAAATCACAGAAGTTAGCAATTTCCAAGTTATTGGCAGACATGTTATTGGCCTGAAGTTGCTTGCCTCACTACCTTTCTTTGGTTCCTTCTGTATCAGAAATGTCCTTCCCACTACCATCCACTATGGACACCCACTCACCACAAACTCTCCAATGCTACTGCTAGTCTCTCATGAACACTTGTGAACTTCTTCAGCCAATATCCATGTACCTCATCTCTGCCTGGCGCCTTCCAGTTCTTCATCTTCTTTAGAGCCTCCTTCAGCTTTACATTAGTGATTACTTCTTCTTATCTGAATTCCTTCTGCATCTGCTCACTCTCTATCTCCGGTTCCGCACTTCCCCATATATTCTCCCAGAACCTTATTGCGGCCTCGTCTGCCCTCGCTGTAGCCTTTTCTCTTGCATCTAGTTTAGAATCTTCATTTTTGGGTCTCAAACTTAATATTGTCTCTTGCTTGCTTGCTATTACCCTATATTTTCTTACTTTCTCTGCTTTAGTTCTTCTCTTGCAGTTTCTATAGTTTCCCTTTACCTACCCTGCACCTGTCCCGTACTGCCTTACTTGTCCTGATCTTCCCTATTTGCTGCCTAATCTTTGCCACTTTATTCTCAATTCTTCTCTCCCATGCTGGCTTTCTGTCTCTTATCTTCTTGTCGTCTTTTCTTTTTAATATACATGCCTGTATTTTTCAGTACCTCACATGCCCCTGCATACACTAAGCTATTTACTTCTGTGACACTCCTAGCATCTATCCTCTCCAACACTTTATTGACCTTTGCTGTCTCTGCTGCTAGCTTGGTTTTCTTAACTCCTCTTGGAACTGGCAACATAGTTCTCTCACCTATTTCTTCTTCCATCTTTTCCTTGATTGCTGCTTCAGTTTCTGCGCCCACTGGTTCTGCTGTAGGCTTAGGATTTGATTGAGTATTCAATAACTCAATTTTTTACTCAATTTTGGTCTTATTACTCAATAAAATAAGATAAACTAAGGGCTATCAATTTCTCTACTGTTTACTCAATTTTTCACTCAATTTCAGGCAGCGATGGTGCAATGCAAATAAAGCGAGCCGTGAAGTGGCTTTAATTATCCTCAATTTCATTTACAATTCACATTGCTGCATTCTCATTGGTTAATTTCAATCTCAATTCTACATGTATATTTACTTCG
>CABFPE010000518.1:293934-307470 GCA_900660155.1 Hofstenia miamia | reverse complement strand
TATACGTATACTGGTCCGCTGGATCATAGTAAATTAATTTTGCGAATACAACGAACCAAAAACCTGAAAAGTGGCCCAAAAATATTTTTTTTGAAATTGATAAGTTTTTCTTTAAAAGAACACTGTTTTGATGAACCAGCCTAAATTCAAGAAAAAATATTTGTTTTTTACAAACTACAATTTTTAGTCATTTTCACATATATTGGTCAGTTGTAGCTTTTCACATATATTGGTCAGCTGTATATAGGTATTCTTACTAAAAAAGTCTATTAACAAAAAATGTTGAAGATCAATTAACTTTTTTTAATTAGAGCTAAATATGTTATATTGTGTTGATTATAGCTACTAACAATGTATATACGAAAGTATATTCCATTTAATTCACAAAAAGTATTAATAACTTGCTAGATTTTTACCGGGATGAGCTTGAACAGTCATGTTGCTCTCGAACAATTGGATCTAAAAAAAGACCCAAGAACAAATAATTTAATTTTAGATATTTTTGAATTTCTTTGTTTGTGTTTTTGTGTTAACTTGTTGCATAATGCGCATCTTTATTTATGTCAGTTTTCTTAGTTACTTTTCAGAAAGTCTTTTTTAAATACACATCAAAATTTGCATTTTTATTTTGAGCGTATATTGATAGATATGAAATTTTTTGTATAAATTGAAAAAAATGAAAAAATTTAGTATAATTTTTTTTCAATAATACAGCTGACCAAAAATCATACAACCGACCAATATATGTGAAATGAAATACAGAGGACCAATTATGTGAGTCCTGATTTTACAGCGGACTAGTATAAGTGTATATTTATATATATATTTTTTTTGTTGCTTGAATACTAAGCTTCTTTATCATTTTATGAAAAAACAACGAAAATTTTAATTAAGAGTACTTTTGGTACTTACTGTACCATCGTCAGTCAAAAACGAAAATTATTTGGTGGTAAAATTACAAATTTACACATCATTAATTAAACTATAATAAGTGAAGAGTTTGATGACATTTTGTATTTAAATTAGGTTTCTCTTCCTTAATATAAATTGATTCTGCATTTTTGTTTCATTAAAATATTAAAGTCAGATGTTGATGCTTTATGCATTTTTGAGTGCATATAAATTTCGGATTGTAAGTGTCCATAGAATTCAAGAGCAAAAAAGTATGAGACTTTTATTTATTAGGAACCATTAATTTGCTTAAATATATTATTAAAGAAAACGAGAAAATCACAAAAACTTCGCATAATTTGGTTTTCGAGACTTCAAAATATAAAGGTAATACAGCCATGAAGCAGAAAATTAATATGTTCAAAAATTCTATTCTTCTCGTCAAGGTTATGATTTCGGCTCAACACGCATTGGAAAAAATGTGGGATTCTCACATTGCCGAGAACAACAGAAACAAGCTATCAAATCAATTGAAATATGCTCATTTTCAGCAAACCGGTCATTGTGAATCAACTGCAAGTGAACACTATGTAAAAAAGCGAAGGGCTAAAAATTTCGAGAAATTACTTGAATTTTATAATGAAGAACTAGGACAACAATCGTCTACATCAATTCAATCTATGAAAAAGCGGAAATTCGATCATACATAAAACTTAATATACTTTTTTGTTGTTGTGGTATATTTGTAACTTTTTTAATAATCAGGCATTTCATACAAAATTTTTTTTAGCTTTTACAAAACGCCTTTGATATTTGTACAAAGCGCCTATATATATATATATATATATGTGTGTATATATATACTAGGGTTATGACAACCCAATACGACGATTTTCAAATTTAAAATTTTGTCAACATTGTTATTTCTTCTCAATTTTGTTGTTCTTTGGTACGATATTATAGACTTGTAGATCTATAACTTGTATCGATAATTTTTTGGAGCACTTTCGTATGTTGTGTAAAGGTAAAACTGACTACGAAAACAGCGTCATTGATGCCTTAACAATTAAGAAAAACAGCCAACAATAAATAAACTAGCAGAATCTAACGGTATTTCCAATCTATTAAAAGTATTTAAAGTATTATCCTTTATAACTTGTTAACATCAACATCATGTAACAGTAAAATATCTAATAACGTGATTTACCTAAGTCAAAATACCTTCCAAGTTCGACTGATGTGTCTAACTTTTACAATGTCGCACAAGAAGTCAGGCAGTGCTATAGAAAGAAATGAACATATTTGGACGGAAAATCTCTCAACAACAAATCCCCCACATCGGAATACTGAAATTCCACTAGTTGATAACCTGGCCGCATTCATAAACTTGACGCAAAATCGAGATATACTGGAAACTTTTACGTATCTTGGTGAGAACGTCAAGTCAAGATCAGAAAGAACGATAAAATTCGCAACGTCCTTGGAAACGGCGAGTTCTGCATCAATTTCGATGGAAAGCGAATTGATAGTGTTGAGTATCAGGTGGTGATTTTTCGAAACGAATAGTGTAAACGGAATCTTGGTGTTCTACAATGCCAGAGTGGTTCGTCAAATGACGTATATTGCGGACTAAAGAAACTTTTGAATTAATTTGACGCGTGGAAGAATGTCTCAATGGTGATTTGTGACATTACAGCAGTTAACACGGGCCATCTTAATGGTGTTGTCAAGCAGCTGCAAGAGGATGTTGTGGGTGCAGTTATTACAAAGCCACAATAAGTAGGATGCCAGCATCATGTCTTAGATTTGGTGGTAAAGCATGTCCTAGATAATATCAGTCAAGAACCAACATCAGGACCAAAGCTGTCATTCATTCATCGAAATTTGGACCACGAGTACTCGTATATTTATTCAGAATACAATGAAACAGCCACAAATGTGTTTTAATGACAGAACAAAACTCAGGATGACGAGCCGATCTCCGATTCCTGTATGAGTGTGCAAAGCATTCCGCCGCTATCAAGTAAGTTTTGATGAATTTTTTTACATTCAAATGATATTTTAATTAACTGATTGATGAATAAATGAAATAACAAGCAGAAGTAATCTTAATGAAAATAATAAACAATATAATAATGAATGATGTGTACTTTTTTAATGAAAAATAGCCTAGATATTTGAAAGTCTGTATAAATAGACCTATAAAAATGATTTTGAAAATAAATGGCCTCAAATCAAATGGCGCAAGCTTCCATCCATAATTGCCTTTTTTCTTCTACCCCTTGGCATCCCATTCTGGAGGCAGCAGTTTCATTCGTTGCGAACGAGTGGCAAGAGGCCTGGCTCAGCGATCAGAAGTACGACTCGGAAAGAAGCGAGAAGCTGGAAGAAGGTATTACCAGAACGAATTGTGCCAAACCTCTTGATACTATCAAAACTCACTGGAGCAATGAACCTACTCGCATTAGTAACATCTCGAGAAGCAACTAGATTGCTGAAAGAGGTGTGAAGCTAAAAAGACGTTATAATTTGTAAAAAATTCTTCAAAAGCATCAAGAAATAAATATAATATATATATTAAGTAGTAATAAGCAAGAAAAAAGTATATGATTTTATAGAAAAGCCTAAGTTTTATTAATGCTTATCAAATAAAATACCTCAGAAGAGCAAATATGAGTGGAACCGATAGCTCATTCGATTCAAGAATTCTTTGCTTAAGTATTTCAAAACCATTTAGCCTTCCGAAGTAATTCAAGAGGTCTACTAACCAACCATGTGGCAGAGGAAGATTGCAAGCACTCGATGAAGCGAATGTTTCTTCCTCAGATAGCTAAGAAGTATAGAATATATAACACTTCAATTGAAACTTTGAAATTTTTATAAAAAGCCCCATACATCTTCAAAAATGTTTATCTTAAATCGAACACTGATTCATTTCTTACGGCAAAACAAAGGACGATATACAATAATTTATTGCCTATATGATGAACAATTTAGCTTTACTTTTAACATATTCCAGGAAACATTGCCGAAAATCGATTCAAATAAGTGATTTATTATTGCACAGTACATTAATAAACAAACACATTGTATAAATTAAAAAACTTACATTTATAGATTCAGAAGACTTTGTTGAATGAAATGTGTGAAATTTTGATTGTGGATTAAACATGATATACATAAGGTCAAAAATATAAAAATTATTCGAATGAAGTTTAAGGACACACAAGCGCACAAGACGTTCACATGACTGGCGAATAGCAACCTAAATGAAATTCATAAATGAAATTATAACAAAATTATTACATGAATTTAATACTCTGATAATTATCAAGTGTGAAATCGATATATTGTAACTAAATTATAGACAACGGCATTCTACAGATGCGCTAACTACAAAAATAACAAAACAAAACTGCGGATTCTAATTTGAAGCGGCATAAGAATTATATCTGAACTTGATTCAAAATCAAGTAGTATATATAATAGTTCTACAAAATTGAATTCATAAGAAAAAAATCATACGTGAATGTCTGGTTTCCAATTACTGACAGCATCATCAATTAAAATTTTATTAAAAGAAATTGTAAGACCTTCTCTATAAAAATGTTGACAATATTCGTTTTGTTCATCTAAACCTAAAAAACACTATGAGTACATTCACACAATGCGGAAAATACCTCGCTGTGCTAGAGCTATTGAAGCATCGATAAGTTTTTCTAGTTCACATTTTGGCAAAACTGGAATCACCCAACGAGGCCTAAATTATATTTAGAATAGATGTGTTCATTAAATAGAATTCTAAAATAACATATATAATTAATTTTAAAGGAAGAATTTGCCCTCAGAAACTAAAAAGAATAACGACAGCAAAGCTTGTTTGTTTTATATAACAGCTAACTCAATTTGACTCTCATTCAAATAACTTCTACAATTGACAAGCGATATTGAACCCAAATAAAGTTCGGAACGTGATTTTGATAAATACTGTTACAAAATTCATAACTAGCTGAAACAATACATCTTAGATTACTTTCCACAACGACAAACTTTGGTACTCATAAATTATTCATGAAAATCGCAAATGCATTATTTTGACGAAAACATCAAACAAGGAGCGTAAGGAAGTTGCTCAAAACATATTTTAGCCAATTTCATCGACGGCTATAAAAAGAAATGCATTTAAGACGAGTTTTGGTTAATAAAAGTAATCAAAATACTAGCTGAACTCTTGCGAAATTGATCATTGTGCTATCAATTGATTTTGAGGTGTGTGGGAACATACCATAATAGCCAGCTTCAGCTAGAGTACTTTGCGTTATTAACAGTAATGTGTATTATTTATGGGAAAACTTACTCTAAAAGTAGAGTGGTAAAACCTTTTACATAAATATTACCAAGTGATAATACATTAGTTTTAATCATGATTCCCTTCAAATTTACATTATTTAGAATGAATCTCCATTGTATTAATTTAGGTCACTTGAAAAACAAGTGACTTTATATCAAAATTATCAAATTATTTGAATTTACTACATGATTGATTTTTGCAACATTTTGTATTTTATAGTAAACTATTAAACAGTAGATTAATACATTGCAACGACTATTGGCCGTTACTCAGCGAGCCTTTTACATTATTAATTTGCTTCTATTATTAAGTAAACACAAACACATTTGAATTATTTTGGGAAAATTCCAATAACTGTAGATTCGAAAAGATATCCGCAATTCAAATTCAAGATGTTTTCATACAATTAACAATATGAAAATCTTCAGAAAGTGCAAGCGTATTCCTTTCTATTATTTTATATAGGTAAATCTGAATATTATATACTAAAGATTTTGGCATTTAAACCAGAAACAAAAAAAATAACTGATTTGAATACGAAAAAATATTAAAGTGGCCAGCTTAATGCATATAACTGACAAAAGTTAATATTGTGCATCAAATTGATCGACCCTATGTTTTATATTTACTTATCATCAAAAAATTGAGCAAATTTACGATATTCTACCTTCAGCAAAAACACGAGTGCATAAAATTTAGTGATTATCATCCACAATTACATAGCATCTTTTAAATTGGTGGTTAACTTCAATAGTAAATCTGCTTCCCAAAACTAAGTATCTACTAAGGAATAATTTTTTTTTAAATTAATCAAAAATATTGCAATCAGTCCAATCCAATCTTGGTGATAAATGTGTCAGAAAAGAATAAATGTTAAACAACTAACTTGCTAATCATTTCATTTAGTCGCTCAAGATCAGCTATAGGAAAAGGAGGTATATCTCTCATTTCTGAACTAATAATTTCTTTATCTTCATAAATTACTTGTGATTGAATACTTGGAGAGGAAACAGGGGAATTGTGAGGTACAACAGAGCCTCCAAGTTGACTACTTGTTGAGGCTGCTGTCTCAGGTGAAGACTCACCGGTACCAGTATTCTGATTCCGATGTGTCATCTAAATGATTAGTAAAAATTAGGATTTAAAAGAAAATTAGATTAATAGACTCATAAATTTTGATTTAACAGATTTTGAGTGTCCCATTAACAGTTTTAACAAACGGAAACTTTTTATAAAAGCAGTTAAAAATTAGCTAAAAATTAAAGGCTAAACTGTATAAATCTTGAAGCATTTAATAAAAAATAACAAAATAAGTGTTTTGAAAGGATTATCTAAATGTAAACTAAAGTGGACATAGGTTAAGCTACGACTTTAGCTTTAAATTTCAGAAATCGTGTATAATTTTACTCGTTATGTATTTTTTTGCTTAATTTTTCAATAATTAATTACTTTGATTGTATTTATATTATGATACTTATTTTAATCCATACTTTATATTTGCCTCTAATTGGATGATTCATTCCATTTGATATTGCATTTTTTTCACATTCTCTTCCTGTTTCATGTAATTTTATGTACATCGTCTGTAATATTGGAGTAAGGTTTAGTCTCAAACAACAAGTTTTTTAAGATTGCATTATTTGGTACCACATGAAAGTAAATTATTTTAGTAATTAAAATATTCAAATAGCTATAACCACACGTTAATGTTAGTTTAGAATACAACAAGTTCGCTATGTATTTATCATTATGTGGATTATAATATACGTAGTTGATTGAATTATACAGAAATTTTTCTATTTTGTTTGCCCAAATTTTTTACAGTTTCGTTCTTCGGGTTTCAAAATGCGTTGTTTTACTTATATGAAGTTATTTAAAATATGCATACGTATATAAAATTGAATAATTAACACCAAGCAAGCATTATATGTTTTGTTAAATTAAATTGTTGCGTATGTAAAAATGCATTTTATGTATTCAATATTTTTAATAGATGAGGCTATATGCTCTCTCGAACGATAGTCATTGTGCATTGATAATTTTAATAATTATTACATTCTGATTATCATTTCCTCAGCTATTGTGTAGTTGAAATACTACACAGAAATTTATTGAAATTATTCAAAAATAATTCAATCAACAATGAAATTTGATGAATACTCGTCATTTATTTCTTTTGACGGTCTTATAAAATAAAATATACTTGCCCTTGTTTCTACAACCATTTTGTATCTTCATTTCAAGACCCCAAATGCTGAAATCCATATAATAGCGCAAGCTATTATAGTCGCACATGGCTTTGACTATGTCTGAAGGCAAGGGTTATCCTTGTTATAGCTTACAAGAAATTTATTATTGTACGCATGGATAAGATTTTGTTGCATTTTGCAGTGTTTCGTATAATTTTATTGGAAATGTTCTCAAAATACTCCATTAACATGTTAGATATTGTTCACTGTATATTTATAAGGACTTTCTATGTGCTAGAATTTATTTAATAGTGTTAATTATTTAATATAAATATTAATATAATTATTATAATTGTTCGCAGTTTCTTTAATATGTACTGAAACGTAATTTTTATAACAAACTTGAAATTTTCCAGAAAGATCAGCACTCCCAGCCGCTATTGATCAGAACCTCGAAATTTAAAGGCTTCATATTTTTAAGTCCTTGCAAGTGTGTATCTAATATATTACAAATTTATTTATGGATAACTGGTCTTTTTGTCGTTACTATATTGTACATACTTTAGAATAATTGTCATACTTTATGCAGCATTTTGCCTTAGCTTTCGTTTATTTGATTATTAATCAGTACTTAGTGTAGCAGTTTTGAGAACTTAAATTTAAGCCTTAACAGGTCATTTAAACAAAAGCTCCTACTCGTCGTCTGATTTTTAGTTTGCCTCTGTTGTTTTATTCTTACAAGTTATTGTTTCAGTACAGAGGCAATGTTCGTAAACATGCACTTAAGCTCGTTATTTACAACACTTAATAGCTTCTATGGTATAGTTAATTCTATATATCATTCGACAGAATGTAATACGTAATATTAATTTATGAATTCTTTACATATTGTTTATTTAGATTTTAGAATGACTTCATTTGACTTTTGGAAAAGTAAAAAGGACAGGACGTTTCGGCCTAAAAAGAAGTTTGAGGAAGGTACTACTCAATTTCACCTTCATAAGCAGGCTAAAGCGTCTTTACATGCAGGGTTGGATTTAAAGCGATGTGTTCGCTTGCCACCAAATGAAGAGGTTAATGATTGGGTTGCTGTACATGTTGTTGATTTTTTTAATCGAATTAATCTCATTTATGGTGTTATTTCAGAACAATGTACCGATGTTAAATGTCCAAAAATGAGCGGAGGTTAGTTGTTAGATATTGCTTAAGAATTAAGTTAATCAATTCATAATAGATAAGACAATTTTCCAGATCGATATTTTGTACTCTACATGTATGCTTGGGTTTGTGTGTTGGGCAGACATGTAGAAACATTATGTCAACAGTCTATCTACTGTAGCCCTCCAATCTTGAAATAATTTTAGATTTGGAATATATTCAACTGCATTTCATTGTTTTGGAATTGCATCTTATAGCTAGATACATCAATATTTATTTTGCGATATAATTCATATTACATGTACATAACTGCCCCATACAAGGTGATTTTTACTGACCGATATCGCTCTGAATCACAAATTTACAAGGCTGTTTATTATACAGTTTAATTAGATTTTAGTCATGTCTGTGGCTAATGTATCTCTTGATGACTTTCAGAAATTATCTGATGCCCAATTTGCTTTGGTGGTTGGTGCTTTAAAAAAGATACCATTATCTCTCTGCTTCGAGAAACTTTCACCTCCCTGTCCCGTTCACACCAGTCTTCAAACGTCAGCCCTTCCAAGATTGTCTTGTCAGACTCCCTTGCTAAACTCACCTCCGATGTCTCGTTCGTGCATTCTCAAATGTTCTCCTACAATGCTTCTGCCTCACGTACCATTCCTAATCATCCCAACAATTCTGCCCCACGTTCTGCTCCTGTCATCACCTGCCCCTGAAAAGTCTGGTCTACCGCAATCATCATCCTCGGCATGTCCTTGGCACTAGTTCTTCCTTTCAACTGCCTGCTGTTCCGGTAGTCCGATAGTTCTCTTCCTCATCCTCCCTGTAAAGCTCACATCTATGTTGTCTTTTTGCTCATTCTGTTTCTGCGTATGATCTTGCTGATCACCTCCGTTCTTCCTCTCCAATATGATGACGTCCTTCCCATTCCACCATGTACGGATTCTCCATTCGCCTTCTTCCATATTGCCTGCAATCAAGAGTGGTCAAGTGTGGTCAGATGGCCTCTTGATCCAATACTATCGCCTCTCTGATGCTGAGCGCAAATCCGTTGGCCTTCGTCCCCACCGTTGTGATGGACTGCCTGCACATTCTAACTTGAAACTTACTCCTCATCACATCTGGTTTCTCTTTTTTGCTCACCAATGTTCACAGTCTTATCTCATTAAACTGTTGTCTCAGTTTGTACAACTTCTTGCAGACTTCATTTTAATTATTGAAACCTCACTTAAAGTTCCCTCTTGTGTGGATCGCTCTATTCGTCGTCATGGGGGTGTTCTCATTGCTTCACGTCGCCCTAGCCTTGATATCCATCCCTCTACTTTCATTCTTTTCCCTTTGATTTCTGCTGTGGCTGTGCTGTTATTCTCAGTGATCACATTGTTTCTCTTCTCTGCATTTACAACCCTCCTTTCAACAGTCATTTTCATACTCCCCTTGCTGATTTTTCATCCATACTTGAGTACTTTCATTATCAGTCGCACTCTCTCTCTCTCTCTCTCGTCAACCTGGATTTCCCACTCCTCCTTATCTCCTCATCTGTGGTGACTTCAACCTCCCTAATGTTTGTTGGAATGCACTTGACTCTAATGACGCCTATGAATCCGCTCTTCTGGATCTTTTTTCTTCCTACTCTATTGAACAACTTGTATTGTCGCCTACTTCCTGCTCCTCCCTCCTTGACTTGGTTTTGTGCTTTCAACCCTGATCACATTTTTGACACCTCTGTGGTCCCTGTTCTGGTTAGACTGTCTGATCACTCATTTGTGCGCTTCAACCTGTCTGTCAATTCTATTAACCCATCTGTCTTTGTATATTTAAATGCTGCTCTCTCTTTTTCATTCCCCATTTTTAATAGCTCTTTCTCTGCTAATGGCTGGTACACTTTCCTTCACAACTTCCTTTGTTCCTCATCGTCAGAAAAAGTGTATTTCTCTCACTTTCTATTTCTTATCCCTTACTGTACGCTCTTTGAATAAAATTGAATCTTTCAAACGCCGTTCTGGTCCTTCTGATTCTTCGAAACTCTCTTCTCTCACAGATGTCATCAAATTCGTGGAACTTGACAAAATCTCTCTCCTGTCCAGCTTCTCATCTGGATCTTTTCAACACTATTTTTCTTTCTTGCGTTCCCTGCATTCCAAACCTGACCTCCGCAGCCTGAAATGAAACCATCTTTGTGCTCACTCGGATCTGGAGAAAGCTGATCTCTTCCATGCCTATTTCTCCTCGAATTTCTCTGATCCCATCTCTGGTCAACCTGCCGCCACCCCCATGATTCGCTTATGCGACATTGTCTTCAATGCCCATGATATTTATCTCACGCAAGTTGTCTGGTCCTTGCTATCTTGACAGCGTACATCCTTTGTAATTCGCGAAACTTCCTCAACTCTTTCCATCCATTTAAAGCATCTATTTTCCTACATTTGTTCCTCTAAGCGTTTTCCGCTTTGCTGGAAAACACCTTGGATCTCTCCGCTGTTAAAATACAATCTGCTTCCATCCTCTCAAGTCTCTTCTTATCGTCCAATAGCTATACTTTCTCGGATTTCAATCATCTTGGAGCGCCTTGTATTTTGTTACGTGTTCCCTAAAGTTCGTCACCTTATCTCTTCTTCTCAGCATGGTAACCTTCCAGGTCGTTCTACCATCACTAACTTGCTCACTCTGATCATAAGGATCCTGGTTGCATTATCTTTCTTGACATTTTTTAAGCTTTTGATTGGCTCCCTCATTCTATTATTTTTGATACATTAAGTTTATTTGGCTTTGATGCTGAATTCATCGAACTCTTCCAGTCTTACCTGTTCAATCGTCGTCAGTGTGTCAAAATCAACTCGTCAATTTTTTCTCCTGCTCTTGTCTCTAGTGGTTTGCTGTTTTTCTCCCTTGTTGCTATCAATGACTTCCCCCAATCTGTCCTCAACTCATCCTGACTACTGTACATTGATGACACTGCGATTTTTAACGTTGGTAGTTTTTTTGCCCTCTTCCGCAATGTTCCCTTCAATTCCAAAGCTGCTATGAAACTCTCTTTATTCAAGTCCATTCCTCGCACCATTCCTCTCTACGCTTCTCCCTGTTGGTGGCCTTCTCGTTCCTTGTTCCACTCTATGGAATGCTTCCAGAAGCGTGCTTTCAAATGGATCTCACCCTTGCCATTCAAATGCACTCTTCTCAAATTCCCACTGTCACTACTTCCATGTATGTGCTCACCTTGATTCTTTTGATTTCATTAAGTTCTCTAATGTTGTTTTCACTTTCCCCATTCGTCGTCCCAAGAAACATTGCACCCTTCACTCGTTTTTCAATTGTGCTTGCATTGCTAATTCATCTTGACAGCCATTGATTTCTTTTCCCCGCCCCCAGCTTCAAGAAATATTTAATGTCTTTCCTCTTTGCTGAGTCCCGCTCCAACTTCGCCTACACTTCCATTTGCTCCTATTTCATCTCCTGTGACTGTCCTTACTGCCGTAAAACTTGACTTGTTTTTATATTTTTGTTTCTGCCGCAGCGGCTAAATAAAGTCATTCATTCATTATTATTATTATTTCATTTCTTCTCACAGCTTCATGCTGGTATTCCTCTCAGCTTGGGGAACTCATAAGTTCCCAGGAAGTCTGAGAGCTTTCCTCCTAACATTGCTGCCTTCTGTGCTACTGCTCCTCCCCACTTTAGTACTCCCAACTCCTCCAAGTATCCTTATGCTTCTTACAGCGCCTAGTGTTCCTACAACTACCGGGACTACTTCAACTTTCTTTAACTTCCACAGCCTTTCTATTTCCTCTGGCAACTCCCTGTACTTGTCTATCTTCCCTTTCTCTTTGCTTTCTACATTTCTGTAATTCCCTTATCATTCTCTATGGCTCCCTGTGATTTGTGCTCATACCACTTATTTCCTGTTTCTAACCCATGCTGCCTGCTCAAGCTCCAATGTACCATTTTTCCTACCTTGTCAATTTCCTCAACTTATACTCATTCTGTGCCAACTTCTTACACCCTGCTATCAGATGATCAACTGTCTCCGCCTCTTTCTTACATAGCCTACACTTATCACTTACTTCTACTCTTCTGTCTATATGCTTCTTCACCCAGTTTGTTCTTATTGCTTTCTCCTGTGCTGCCATTATCAGGGCTTCTGTTTCTCTTCTTAGTCCTGCCTTCTTTAACCACTTGTTGCTTTCTTCTCTGTCACATTTTTCTGTGTTCCTCAGGTATTCTCCATGCATTGCCTTCTGCCTCTACCTTGTTTGTCTCTCTACTTCCATCCTACTCTGGTATGCTGTCTTTCCTTCACTCTCAGTTCTTATCTTCCTTAACTCCTTAGTGACCTCCAGTAGTGACCCTCTAGGTTGTGCTTCTACGTATTCCTTTNTTGCTCCTGTGCTGCCATTATCAGTGCTTCTGTTTCTCTTTTTAGTCCTGCCTTCTTTAACCACTTGTTGCTTTCTTCTCTGTCACATTTTTCTGTGTTCCTCAGGTATTCTCCATGCATTGCCTTCTGCCTCTACCTTGTTTGTCTCTCTACTTCCATCCTACTCTGGTATGCTGTCTTTCCTTCACTCTCAGTTCTTATCTTCCTTAACTCCTTAGTGACCTCCAGTAGTGACCCTCTAGGTTGTGCTTCTACGTATTCCTTTAGCCCCATTGCTTCTGCTTCTACAGTTTCCTCTCTACACTTAGCAGTCCTTTCCCTCCTTTATGCCTGCGATGTACAACCTATCAACATCTCCATTTAAGTTGAATGCTCTCTCTGCTGCTAGTATCTTCCTTGTCTCCCTGTCTAGCTCCCTAAGTTCATTCTTGTTCCACTTAACTATTCCTGCCAAATATCTCAGCACTGGTATTGCCCATGTATTAATTGCTTTTATACTATTCTGCCCATTCAATGCTGATTTCTGTAGTACCTTCTTTACTCTCCTCTTGTATTCTTTTCTTAACCTC
>CABFPE010000518.1:265837-289750 GCA_900660155.1 Hofstenia miamia | reverse complement strand
ATATATATATATATATATATATATACCGTGAAGGCCATGGCCTTTTATTTTTCAACCTCCTTGCTAGGGTGGCCTTCAATTACAGGGTGGCCTTTTATTTTTCAACCATCAATTTTTGGTATTTTTAGATCTATAAAAAATGTAATTTCATAACTACTTCAAATGTTTTAATTCAGTTGAAAGCCATTTGAGTTGTGTGTGCGTGTGTGTGTACGTACCCTGCTTATCTCCATCCTTGAAAGAGAAAATTGGATAGCTGTCTCAGACACAAAGCTGAGCGGGGGTCTATTTTCAACCTCCTCGCTAGGGTGGCCTTCAATTACAGGTTTTACGGTGTATATATGTATATATATATATATATGAAATGCTAATACCGTTTACATTTCATTAACTACACTACTAACTCTTCTAGAATTGCAATTTTTGATAATTCATTTATATTCAAAAAGTCAATTTATAAGCAAACCGATGGAATGTCTCTAGGTTCGCCTGTCGAAGATATAATATCTCCGTTTACATGCATCTTATTGAAACAGTTTTCTGAAAATCAATTTCAATTTAGTCCATTGAAAAGAACAAGCTTCTCAATTTTTAAACTTTTTGAATAGTCAATTGTCAGAAATTCAATATGGAATGGAAATGGAAAAGGATCCTGCACTTGTTTTCTTGAATATATACACGTGTTGGTAATTAAAAAATTCTTTTCCAAAAGTAAAATAAATTTTTCTTAATGGTAGCAATTTTAACTATTTCTCTACTTCGAGCAGCGAAACACGGCTCCTATTACATTTGAATTTCTCATAATCGGTAATTAGCATCATTCAAGGAACATAGCATCCGTGTCTTTAACATTAGCGAAAAAATCAAAAAGTTCTGTGCTGTTGTCTTAAATGACGGTGCTGTCCCCACAGTACCCAAAGCAAGTTGCCAGGGTGTTGTAGAGAAGCCAACAATAATAAATGATTGCAACCAAAGCATGACTGACTGAGACAGTGCTGACCAGCAAGTACAGTACTATGGCATACACACTAGAAAAAGTCATAAATGGTGGAAAAAAGATATTTCACTGGCTGCTAGAAATATGCCACATGAATTCAAGCATTTTGTTTCGCCTTTATTACACGGAACCGCCTATTCGATTCAGCCTCAGGGACTTCAAAGATTAACTTATCGACCAACTTATCCAAGTAGCCTCTTCCGCATCTGCTGGCTCTGTCAAGAATCCATTACCGATTGCAACAGTGACAGTTAATCCTGTTTCTCGGTTGTCACCGACTAGCCACTTCCAAACGGCACTCAGACAAAAAATCGAGTATGCCGTGTATTCAGCAAATCTGGAAAAAGAAAGCGAACAAGGAATGTTCAGTGTGTCCTGGAATTCCACACTTATGTAAGGACACATGTTTTAAAGTGTGGCACACTAAACTGCAGTATAAAGACATAGTTTGTCAGCTGTTCTTTGCTTAATATTTTTACTGTTTTAGTGTTTTTTTAGCGGATTTTATATTTTATATCAAAACTCATCCATTTTATCATCTATTGAGCCAATTTTTTAGTGGAATGCTCACATATATACTGTAACAATATACTTGAGTATTGGTTAAATTGTGCTAGCAGGTCCAGAGTTATGTAATTGAAAATTGGGGATTTTGTGAGAATTTTTTGTATATTTTTATTACATGAAATTAATTCACCCATAATTACTTTTTCTCTATTACAATATAATTATAACTATTAAATTATATTGAAAGATCTATTTTTCCTCTTTATTTTCACATATGACACATATACTTTAAATTATTATTTGTTTCTAAAACAATGATTGACGGGAGGTTTTGTAGGGTCCCTCTCCTGGTGGGGAAAGAGTTAAACATTTCATGCAAATTTAAAACTGCGTGGGATTCTTTGAGTAAACTGCTTTTTACCTGCAATTTAGTGCAAGTAACAACTAGCATGAAATATATGTACATTACGTTTAAAAACATTTAGCGCTGAATATAGTATATATATACTCAAGTTCAAATATCGAGACATTGCAATAATTGATTTAGTTGAATTATAAATCAAAAGTTATCCCTACTAGTTAGATTTAAGTGGTTTTCTGAATATTAGAATATTTTTGGTTAGTCCTAACAGCATTCAATTAAGCTAAGTAGCTTTCTAAGCGCATGATATATTTTGACATTTTATTGCAATTAACACTAAAAAACGTACAAATTAAAACAATTCTGCGTATGAAGCAATACGTTCATATTAGAGCCAATTTACTTTTCACTCATTTCATTCACTCTTTGACTGTCAATGTCTGCAGGAAGCTTTTTCTCAAACTGCAGTACTTTAAATAAAGGGTTAAGTTTGCTTTTGATAAGATGAAAACCAATACTATAGACTTCTTTAGAAATCAATTGAGGGGTAAATTATGTTTCTTTCGGTCATCATCATTTGATATGTTACTGTGGAAATGTTTTTCGACTTCGAGGTTTTAACAATTTTTCTCACCTTTATTGTGATTATTCAGCGGGCCATTAGCTGCTCTAGGATTTCTAAGTCAGGGTTTAATATATATTGTAATCATAAATAATTTTTTTTATGCGAAGAATTGTCAGCCCTTGATATGCAAGATGTACTAATTCAAGAAAACAAAGATTTCGTAGATGTCCGTTTCTACTCAGTATCATTGCTTGCTAAATTTAATGTTAGATAAAGCAAAGGCTTTAACGTTTTTTCCATTGCAGTTTCATACGGAGTTCTTAAGTTTTCCAAAAATATTTATCGAAATACGAATTTAATATCCAGCAACTTGTGGACTTTCTGAAAAGATTAATTAGCACTAATCTAATATGATATAAATATCTCAATGATTTTTGAACAATTCTTGAAGCTAACTTCTATTTAAATTAGTGGTTTTTGTCGGCCCGAGTCCGCCCGTTTAAAATTTATGGCCCATCCGCAGCCCGCCCGTTTACATTTTAGGCTGCCCGCGGGTGACCCGTTCTGTTTAATTATAATGGTGGACTTCATTTACATTATATGCATTTATACATTAGCCTATGTGTAAAATGTAATACTGTAATGATAGTCCTTTGTTACTACCAACAGAGTATAATTCTAACAAAAAACAACGTTGGTTCAAAAATTTTAAGCCCGCCGAGTTTGACCGCAAACCACTAATTTAAATCCATTTTCACGGTTAAATTTCAAAGTCAATTTTTGAACTTCTAGCATGTTTCTTCACACATTTCATATAAGCATAGAATAGTTATACTTATTTCTTCAACGATATAAGTGTATAGTTTGGTTATGATTAGGGAGTTGGGAACATTTTTAATCGAGTTTCACATCTAACAATTCCTTGACTTACAAAATGTTATTGAAATAGATATCAAAAACATTTTATGCGTTGACTCCTCTATAAATTTGCTTTTCTCCTGCTTGAGAATGATTTTCCATGCTATTCGTGTAAGTAAAATTAATTGTAATTATAATAATCTCTCGCTATTATTATTGATTTTGCATTATATCTTAGTCATACGGTATTTGTTAAACTACTAAAAAGGTTTTCCAGCTGCATTAAGGCTGGAATGCTGAATTTTCGAAATGGTAATTATTAAATAGTATTTTTAGGAGGAAAGTTTGAATACTTTTGGGCAGATGAGAACAATAAGAAGAAGCCAGTAGCCCTTCCCGCTCCGCAATATGTTGCTAATTTAATGGAATGGATTGAAAGCAAAATTAAAGATCAGACAGTTTTTCCTACGAATACAAGTGTTCCATTTCCTAAGAATTTCCTATCAATATGTAAAAAGATTTTTACCCGCTTATACAGAGTTTTTGTACATACCTACATTCATCATTTCCAGAGCCTCGTTTCAATTGGTGCTGAAGCGCATGTTAATCAATGCTACAAACACTTTGTTTATTTCGTTAGTGAATTTCACATGCTAGCCGTAAATGAAGTTGAGCCATTGCGAGATCTTACAGAAAAACTTTGTCCTGGCTGCATAAAAGCGTTGTCTACTAAATAGATTTGAATTTACGAGGCCTTACTTGTAACAAATTTCAAAACAGTGTATAATTTAATTTGTCATGCCATAATTTCCACGCCTTCTTTCGAGTGCTGCTTTTTAAATTTAATTTTATTTACAAAAGGCCCTTATCTGTTGACTTATCATTATTTAGTTTTGTACAAGATGTATTTTTATATGTGAGGTTTAGTTTGTAATTTATAAAATTGGGAAAATGTGATTCTGTGTGTTAGTTTTGTTCAAAACTATTCATTGTTGTACATATATGTAATTTTGTTTTAATAAATGTAAGATCTTAAACTAAGTATTTTTAAATTAATGTACAGGAACTGTGGGTTTTTCTTAAATTATTCATTTTGCAGCTACATAATAAGTTTTAAAGGTCAAAATTTACTCATTCATGCTGCTTCAGAATTCCTATTTGTGATAATAGCGTTTGCTGTCTACTATTTTACTAACATGGTCAATTTATTAATAGAAATGAGTATTTGGTAAATTTCCAAATTGATCGCGTTGATTAGCTATAGCATTGTTTTTAAGTGTACATGCATATTTGTAAGAAAATGTTTTCTTGGACTTTGCCAGCGCTGTACTTTATTTAAAGGATTAGAAAATTTAAATGTGTATTTCACAATGATGAACTTTTTTCCTACTCATTTTGTATTGTTTTCCTGCTTAAATACGCAAATACCTGCAATACTGGTTTGCTCTAATTATTTTGTAAAAAATGTTTTCAATTTGCAAGAAATGGTAAAGTCCCTCTATATCTATAATACATATTTTGATATTTGACGCATCAGAACATCTTTTAGCATAAATAAGTTAATACGCAATTGCGTTTGTGCATTCATTAACATATTATTAAAAGAAAAGTAAGTTTGGTGTAATTACAACTGCCAATTAAAACTTGCTTTAAGATTCCACACACGCTCACAACTAAATAATCGAAGCTATTAAAATGGTTTCTGCGTGCTCTACTTTTGCGATCAATAAAATGGAACATATTGTTTTCAATAGACAAGTGTGTGCTGGGACTAATTCATTTATCATATTCCAATGTTTATTGTTGAAATTGAAAAGAATATGCAGATGAGCTAAATTAGGAATTAGAGAGTTTTAGAGTCAACTAGCAGATTTAATTAAGCAAACATGGCTTACTGTGTATGTAAAATGCGTATAAGTTTTTACATGCTATTTTTTGTATATATATATATATATATATACATATATGTGTGTGTGTGTGTTACAGTAAGATTGTGTAATTAGGAATTTCGTGAAATCCCCTAAAATTTCAGTGAATTTGTGAAATTGCTGTTTCACGTAAAAATTTCATTAAACAACAAAGTTTGAGGAGTTGGGGGTAGGGTTAGTATTTTTAAATACATCTAGGTATTTTAATGTTTATATATATATATATATAATAGATGCATTAATCCCATTACATTCATATTTTGTTACAGATTTCAGCAATGTAATGGGATTTTTTCACATTTAAAGAACTGTTATTCCTGTAAACCCTAAGCAACGTAGAAATACTAAATTTTTTACACCATATTCAAATTTATTATGTGCTACATCCAATATATATTAAAGAAGAAAAATTTTAAAGTATCCTCAAGAGAATTGGCAAATATTAATATGATCTTATTATAAAATTATCTGAAATTTTAATTTAGAAAACTGCATTTTCGTAGAAAAATTGGACAGCATGACTGCAATCTAGGTAGAAATACGTTTTTATATATACTTTCGCACAGTAATGCTTACATGAAATAGTAATCCGTCAAATGTTAAGATCTGTGGACTCTCTTGATTGCTACTAATTGAATTAGAAAACAACAAAAATCAACTCGCTTATTGTGGTTAAATATCTAATCACATCTTAAATAGATATCATCGGTTTGTATATATTGTATAACCTGCGTTATGACAATAGTATATATTACACTTATAGTTTCGTTACTATTTAATTTATAAATTTTTAGAATAATTGGTAGCATTTCAATTTTCGATCGGGGTTGGTTGTCATGACCATTATGTCGTCTGTTGCTGCTGAATCGGCGAAACCCACTCAACGCGGCCACTCGCCCATAAAGAGCAAATCAGGCGCCATTTTGGGTCCTGGTGGTCGAAAGGATTTTACAGCATTTAAGCTCGTGGTTGACCCGCTGTTAAAGAAACCTATGCAAGGGGAAAAGGTTAATAAAATGTACAGAGTTGATGGCGTTGAGACGAGTTTTAATTCAGTTGTAAGCTTCTTAATATTTTCTATACTTTATAATTCGTATGTCTTCTTAATAAGCCTATTGCTTTATTTGGATCCATATTTTCTTAATAGTTTACAATTAATTATTTTAATATAAAATGCTACCTTGTTTTTGTGAATTTCAATCTTAAATATAATTTCTAAATGCTGCGCTTTGCGTAGCAAAATCTCTCCGAATGAAAGCTATATAGTTCTTGCAGATTCCCGGGAATTTCTCTGTAGGAAATTACCTCGTCGGAAAATTCCCCGTGGTAAATACCCGTGAGAATATTCGCCCCTAACCCTAATTATAGTGCGTTCTTGTTTTTACCGGATATCCTGGATCCATTCCTCCCAACTCCAGAACATTCCTATTTTTTCAGATACATTCCCCTTTTCACCATATTTTGTTGTTTTTTTAAGAAATACATGGATTTTAGTGCTTTTATCAATTTTATATTCCTAAACCCTAAACCAAAGTCACAAATCCACATTTCCTAAACCTAAACCCAAAAAAAACTTAAAAATACCTGCATTATTTTGCTAAATAACTACGGGCAAATTTCCTGCGGGGAAAATTCTCAGGGGGAATTTGCTTAAGAAATTTTTTCTATTGTTAATATTTTCATTGAAATTGACTGTGCACATTTGAACACATTGTGACCCAATCATGTAATTTAATGAAGTATTTTTGTTGAAAACATTTCATTTAGAGTGTCTTATGAAGTATGACATTGAAATCATGCAAAAACTTGTTTCTTGTGAAGCTATATTATGATTTGTGAATAACCAAATTCTCCATTTTGCAGAATGCTAATTTTTAAAAGGTTGCTTCAATACTAAATTATACCAATATTTAGACCAAATTAATTTTAAGATAACAAAGTTGCTTAATTTAATAAACAAAGATATTCAAGATTGAATTCCTATCTCAATAAAAATCTAGTTTATACATGTGTACAACTGTACACATTGTGTCTCAAGGGGATATCTTAAATAGGTAATTAAGGGTAATTAAGGGTTTGCACGATGAGAATCGGGATTGTTTACGTTTTTGTGGTTTTAGCACTTTGCTTAGATGGTTTTTCTCAATGTTAAAATTAGCTCAATGTTTACCCTGCCGTAGACATTAAAATATAAAGCAAAAACTTAATGCCTCAAAAATAGTTGGTATTTACTTTATAATATTCAATATTTCACCATTTTTCCAAAACTAAATTTTGACATTTTCCTGATTTAATCTTAAATTTTGACAAAATTTTGACTTTTTGGCCTGTCAAAAAACCCGCCCTACTTATAAGTTGTACTTGCGAAAGGCATTTCCATTCTTTTATAAAGCTACACATTAAGTAGCCTTACCACATGCACTATTTTAATATTCACATGGCTTCATTCCTGTAAACGAATTAATAACCAGTAATCAGTCCTCTACGTAAAAAATTAACTTAACAATTTTAGCGTAAACTTAACACATTTTCATTAACAATATCATTTCGAAGCCTAGCTGAAATCACATTAGCTTGAGATTAGGACTGGTGGCATTTTTTCCTGAAGTAAAAATTATTGTATGCAATATTTGTCCTCTGTTAAATTTACCACCAGTACTTATTATTTTTAACTTCTCTTTCGTCGGTAAATGCTGCTTTGAGCTGAATTTTAGCATTCGATGTTAGGTTTTTGTTAAAATAAGTCAAAATGGATATTTCATTATTAAAAACATTTTGCTGTTATATTTAATATGCCATATTTTTATTTGAGTCACAGTTTGTTCTTATATTTAATTTCAAGTCATCTAATTTTAATAAATTTCAAGATATAAGTATTTTTTATTTTTTTTCATATAAATCATATTTTTTCAAAATTTAGATGAAGATTCTTCCATTAATTCTAACTTTCATTAGTTATTACGTCATAGTATGTTATGCTCATTTGTGCCTAGCTTTTTCAAGGCTAACTTAGCTATTTATAAGCATATTTAGTCAACCATCGTTGTTAGAGATCCAAGACCTCGCCTTACTCGCTTCTTTAATAAGGAAATTGCAGATTTAATAATACCGAAGTTTAAAGTAGATGAGTACTATGTGGGGAATCCTCCACCTCGCGAATTAACAGTCGCCAATCTTAATGACAATGTTAAAACACATTTCCTTCATGAGATCTTCTCAAAGTACGGAGAGTTGGAGAAAGTGCGTCTTTATACTAATCCCAAGACTGATCGGCATCTTGGACTTGGTCGTGTGGTATTCGTTGAAGTTGCTTCCTGTAGAAATGCATTTCAAGTACTTTTTTGATATCGTGTTTATTGCTTTGACCTTTTAACAACAATGCGCATTTTATATAAACTAAATCTGGGAAATTCCATTTTCCTCTTTCTCAAACAAAAACAAATTTATTGATTATAAAACGCGTGTTTTAATTATGCACTGTTCATTTTATATTTTCTATAGTTTGATTTAATGAATGATTGGATAATGTAAATTCTTCATTGAAGAAATGCAAAAATGCCTCTTCTGCATATTTAATATAACATCTTCAAAAATCATGCCAAATGTAATTTACTTTGTTAAATGTTTTCATAAACAAAATTAACTTATTGAATTTTAGGCATTACATCAGAAGCCGATCATGGGCAATTTGACATATCTTATACATGATTCGCGAGGAGACACCATCAAACAACTTTATGATGCAGCCATTGAAGATAAACTGCGGTTTGATTCACGAACAGGCAAACCTGATTTATCACTTTTGGAGGCTTCATTAGTTGATAAACCCACACAACCTCCAAGTGTTATGTATACACCTCAAACGCCATCTGTAATGGCACCTACGCCAGCGTTTGTTCCTTTTCCGAGAATGCCGGTGCCTTTCATGCCCCCACCACGCTCTCATAGTTCACCTCCAACTCCAACTTTGGACGAGTCTGCAGAGGAACATGGGTCTTCAGATGAGTCACTCCCCCGAAGGTAATCTATTACGCCAGAAATAGTTATTTTCCTGTTACTAGAATGCTTGTAATCATCAACGAGTTACAATTGTAAACAGTTTTTAATTTCAGGTTAATTTAATTAACTCTAGTATAAGAGTATAATACGAACCATTTTTGTTCTAAAACAACTGATATCTATTATTTTCTGAAAATAAATTTTTGTCACTTCCTTTTTGCGTGTTTGCGATATTGTTTTATGTTTACAGTAATAAATCATTAAACTCTGTTTTTAGGTAAATTATTAAATGAGAAATTGACAATTTTATATTTAGATCTTTCAAAGCACCTTTATCTCAAATCGCGATTCCACCTAAAAAAAGTCTTGATGATAGAATTCAAGAAATTTTGGGGAAAAGTAATTCATTAAATAATAAAAAATTATACGATGAAGTGTCATCAGATGACAATGACGTCGATGAAGAAGAGATTGAACATAGTGATCCCCCTCCTCCGCCACCTATTTTTCACTCTAGGCCAGCAGTTCCTGCCTTTCCACGCATTGGTCCTCCAGCAACAGGCGATGATATGGTTTTATCTCCATTGAGTGATGATGAAAGTTCAAAAATTATTACTAATAATGTTCCACCATTTATGATGCCTCCTGTAAGACCTTGCTTTCCACCACCAATGCCTGTTCAAATGCGCTTTCCAAATGGCAATCATAATTTTCGATCACCCATTCCACCTCCAGTAATATATCCCAAACAAAACGAATTTTCCGTTCCTCCACCACCACCTCCACTAGAATTTTCAAATCCAGGAGCTTTCATGCCTTCACAGCGATTTTCGCAACCTGGATTTCGCCCGAATCTAATGTCCAATGTTACAATAGCCTCAACAGAACATTCACTTTCGAATGATCGAGTTGATTTAATTGAAGCAACTTTGAATAAATTAGTTGAAGATCTGAAATCTATATTACACAAAGATTTAAGTAAGCGAATGGTTGAAAGTACAGCATTTAAAGCCGTGGAAGGTTGGTGGGATAAGGAAGAAGAGAAAGCCAAAATAGAAGCCCAGCGTGTTTTGGAAGAAAAAATGCGTATTGAAAAGGAAAATGATACACTTTCGAAAATGGAACCAGAAACTTTAAAACCATTGTTAGATTTACACTCATCACTAGAAAATTTGCAATCAAATTCATCAGAATCTGGAGGTTTTCTTGGTTTTAGCTTATCATCAGGTTACAGATCACTATCAAACTTTAAAATCAAGAAGAAACCTCGACCTTTTCAACCAATTAAACAACCTCCTATCAAAACAAACATTTCTCCTAAAAATCATTTAGACGTCGAAAATAAAGTGCCCAATTTAAAAAAAATTGTTAAAACAGAGCTCAAGGAATCTAATAAACTTGACAGATCGAGAATATATTCTGATTCAGAAGATTCTGAAATCGAAGCTGACAATAGTTCCGTGTTAAATGCGCCTGAATCAATTGAATCTGAATCTAATGAAGAAGATACAAAGACCGAAGATGATGAAAGTGCTTCTGATGACTCAGATAATGACGATGAAAGTGAAACATCTGAGTCAGAATCTGAAAGTGAAGAGGAGACTGTTCCAGCTTATAAAAAACTTCTTTCGCGTCAGAGAGAGGACAATGTTAAAAAACTTTCTAAAGAAATTGGATTAGTTTCATCTTCCGAAAGTGACGAAGAAAATGTAAACGAAGAAAACATTAAGCCAAAATCACCCACAGTAACAGAGGAATCATCAATGTCGGATGATATGATTGAACCTGTTAAAAGTTCTGTGGTAAAAAGAAGACACAGCGAAACAAATTTGTTGCAGGATTCTAATATTGTGCCGGAGAAAAAAATTAGAGAGCATTCTGGAGCTTCTTCTATTGATTCGGATTATCCTGTAAATTTCGATCATTGTTATGCTGCAGTTTCATATAATAAAATCAATGATTCAAGCCAAGTGGGTACTGATTCTTCGCAGGAAAGTGATTTTGCTGCAGATATTGAGAAATCCCCTAATGTAAATGCAAGTGATCCATCATTTATAATGGATCATTGTTATTTTACTCCTAAGAAAGCTACACAAATCGAAAGTAATAAAGAATCAATTGAACATCCTCTATCAGACAGTATGCGAATAGCAGATTCTAGTTTCAAATCGCCTAAATCTAAAAAGAGAAAAACACAAGTTGAACGTTTGTTCGAAGAAGTTCATGATCTGCAGGCAAGAGATAAACAACTTTCTTCTGAAGATAGTCGTCTTATAAGCAAGTTTACACCTCGTACAGAAGATGCCGAAATTCAGATTTTAGATGCCTTTCTTAACTCAGGGATTACACAAGAGGAGCTCAATTGCTTTAGAATCGCTTTTAAACGTTTGCACTCCGATTCACCTGTTCCATCATTTGTAGAAGGTTTGCCTTAACTACTTATATCAAATACATGTTCTAGGATCATATTATTCGGCAAATTATTATTATATTAGTTTTGCCTAATCCGAATTCTTTGCAATTTACCTCTAAAATGATTATGAATAATAGTTTTTTGTTAAAATTCGTGATTAATATTCACATTTTTGAATAGTTATTTTATAAATAAATTAATGTAATATTGCATTAATTTTTTCAGAAATTATCAAATGAGATTTGTAAACAAATTCCTTTATATATAAATCAATTAATCAGTTTTAAGTTTCATGAAGTTATATTGAAGGTTCTACACACTAATATTATTTACACAGGTATTTCTTACTAATTGTTAAATATACCTACAGAAAAAATTTTTAGATGTCATTACATGGTTACTGGTGTGTATATCATCATCAGAATCAAAATAAATTCAGTAAAAAATTTGAAATTTTTTCATGTCTGATAATAATTAGATATAATATAGTAAAGCATTTTATTATTTTGGCAAATTTTGTGAATAATCTGGGCTTGCTAATCAAAATGTAAATAATGACTGTTTTGGAAACATTTTATTTCAACCTTTTTTAGGAGTGAGATGGGGTAATGAAGCGATCGCCGCCCCCGAAGCAGCGTGCTTACCTCGTACAAGTGCAAAACGTCGCCATGGCTCTCAAAATTATTCACAAAATGGTGCTGCTACAGAATCGTGTGCTAGATGCACTGTGTACGTGAAGAAACCTCGTCGAACTGTGCGAAGAAATGCCAATAGCGGTGCACTTCTTAGGCAGACTGAGTATGAACCCGGTCCTTCTCAAGCCGACGCTGCAGCGAAGCAAAGCCATTCCACTTTGAGCAGAGAGGCTCGATCTACACAAAGAAAACTCTTATCATCCCTAGGGGATTCAGACTTACTACGCTTCAATAGCCTTTCCTTGAGGCGTAAGAAACTCACATTTGGACGTAGTTCAATCCATAATTGGGGGCTTTTTGCTCTCGAGCCTATTGCTCCCGATGACTTAGTAATTGAATATGTAGGACAACGTATACGTCAGGGTGTAGCAGATATTCGAGAAAAGGTTTATGAGAGAATGGGCATAGGCAGTAGCTATTTGTTTAGGTTAGATAGTGAATGTGTAATTGACGCTACCAAAACTGGCAATTTAGGCAGATTCATAAATCATTGTTGTACACCCAATTGTTACGCTAAGGTACTCACTGTTGATGATGGTAAGAAGATTTGTATTTTCTCACGTCAACAAATCGCAGTCAACGAGGAAATCACGTATGACTACAAATTTCCCATAGAAGATGAGAAGATCCCCTGCTTATGTCACAGTGAAGCCTGCCGTGGTACATTAAATTAAACTTCTGTTGTCTAGAATTTTAGTGTTAAGAGATTTATTTTATGTCTTGAATTCAATTTTTTATTGTTCATGCTTAAATTCACATTCAGGGCGAAATATTATGTATTTTCATACTTAGTAAAATAAATTTATAATTTTACTATTTATTACATTGAAATTATTTTTTTAAATGTTCATCGTTGAGCTAGTTTAATGAATGCATTGTTCGCTTTTTAACGCAATTTAAATACCTACCAAAAGATTTAGGGTTTGTTTTAGCTAACCAATTGATTTTACTCCACACTGTCGACTTCGATAATGTTAAATACAAGAAACAGAATTGTTTCCAGATTCTACAGAAGACATTCATATTAAATTTCCATTGCCCAAGCAAGAGATTTTATACACCGTTTTTTTTCGTTAACATTTAATTACAGTTGCTAGAGACCAGGCATGTAATGTTTATTCATTGAGCATACAATTAAGTACTTTATACATTTATTGGCAATTTTTAATGTCTGAAAATGTAGTTTGAATGTGCATATTCTGAAAATGAAATGTATTATCCTCAATCTTGAAAAATAGAAGTTCATGTCTTCCCCACGTTCATTTATTTGAAATCTGTACACTGAGGTGCGATGATAACTAAAAATTTTCAGAAAATAATTAACAAAATTTCAAAAGCATTTTCAAGCTATGGAGTCTCAATTGTTTATTGGACAGGGTGTCTGCTCTGATTGGAAATATAGAATTACCTTGAACTGTCTGGAAATGCTATTTATTATTGCTTCGAATTGATTTTCAAGAATAAGAATAACTATATTTAGATGAATATTGACAATTTTTAAAATATTTGTAATTTCTCGAAATATTGTCATTAAAAAATTTGCAGTTTAAGAATATTTGCAACCAATTTACATAATTGAACAGTCTAGCACTAATGAATGTATTACTTCTAATCTTGTAGTCACTAGTAGAAAGTGTATTGTCAATGCCTGATAGGAATGTCTCTTTAAGAACGAATTTCTTGTTTTGTAATTTCAGTTTCGTTTTGTCGACGTCATTAAGAAGATTGTTCCATTACCTTATAAATGCGTTTGCAAATAAGTTTTCCTTTTTTCACTTCGCAATTTTTTAGCCGTTGCTAAAATAGGCATTACAATGATTAACTTATACAAATTGATAACAATTAGAAAAATAAAGAAAAAAAGTTACAAATGTAAATGCTAAGCAGGGGAACCTTGTGAAAAATGCGGGTACACGTCAACATTTCCAAAAAATGCAATATTGACAAAAAGATTAGCTTCTCCTCTGAAGTGTCAACAAATTTTTTTCTAATCGCTAGCTTAATTCTTATCTGCATTAGCTATTCGTGCTGAGGCCATGAATACTATTTCTGAACGCATTTCAAAACCTAAAGCTTTGATCGATAAAAGAATAAGTTCGATTCCAATATTTTGAAATTTTCTTGTTAAAAAAACTGAAGAGCATAAGCGGTATTAGTTGTAACAAGATCAACAATTGAAGTTTGCAGCGAACTAATGGCTTACATCAAGACAATAGGCCGAGATCTGTTTTCTAATTTTCGGCTTATCAAGAATAAGAGAAGAAACATCGTTTGATGCAAGATTAACAATGAAATGTCTTAAACGGTCGTGTCAAGAAATTCGCATACTTGTACACTACAAGCCATAGCGTGACCTCTGAAAGCATCGAAGGTTTTCTGCATTTCGGGCATGGTATTTCTTTACAAATAGGAGGAATTCCCAATCTTTTACATAAAGCGAAAGTCCTAGAGCATTGAGCGGATAGGGAAATAGCTAGAACAACTTCCAAGTAAACAGCTTTATTTTATTACGAGGCAACAATGAATGAGAGATCATGTTTTGGTGTTTTAGAGCAGAGATTGCTTTCTAACGAACAGCAGAAAAAGTCAATTCACGAGCAGTAAGAGATCTGCACTCATATGCCGATACTAAAACAAAGTCATAAAATTGTGGAACACTCAACGATTTGAAAATATTTATAGCATAACTCTAGGCCAAACTGTGCGGCACTTTTTTGAAGGGTTAAGCAAGAATCAAATTTTATTAATCATTGAGTGGAGAATTTTCATTTGCCTGCTTGCGTTCTGAGATCTCTCCCCTCATGTGGGCTCTAAACACCTGAAATACGTAGAGTTCAATCTTAAAAGACTTTTAGAAAGTTGGTTGAATGGTGATGTTAAAAATAAATCCTCTTGTTTCATTACCACCCAAAATGAACCGAGTTAAAGAGCTTGGTCTCTGCTTCGATTATCAAACATTTCTTGCACTGAAGGAGAAGCATCCCAACAATTCAAAACCTAAAATAGATTATGGAACCTTAGACACCTTGAAATGAAACAGTTGAACGCTGTTCTGAATTCTACGGAAATACACGTTTATGTCTCTTTTCTGAACAAACGTTTTACCGATTGGTTTGTAAATTTCATGCTTTTATGTAGATGTAGCCAATGTAATTGTTAATTGAAATTCAATCTAAATCTTAAACACTGATGTTATGGGAATTTATGCACGATCCTAAGTAAATAGACTATATAGACTAAATTATCAATAAGGTCAACATAATAAAAAGAAATATATGAAAAATGCAGACATTTACATAATAACTACAAAATTAATTAGTTAAGCTGCAAAAAAAATCACGAACCGCAAACGTTGTTGTCATAATGATAAAAAAAATATTTCCAAAAAAATATTTAAGTCAAACAGAAACGAATGCGTTAGAATTAAATGAGTTAATGGAAGAGAATTGATAAACAACATTTATAATGAGAGCTAAAAGACTGGGAAATGGAAACCCATCACTGCTTTTAGAAGTAATACGATGGATCGACGAAATGAACTGGTGATTCAAGTGATAATTGATGGACGACATGTTCTTAGATTAAATGTGAAATTAGGAAATGCAGGACAGAGTCTTACTAAGTGAAACACGAGCTGGGGGCTTCTAGAAGTTTGATTGTGTTCTTGTGAGCTCTTTTGTGACACGAATAAAAAATGAATATAAGCATTTCTACACCCAAATTTTATTTGATAATCACCAGTTTCTATTTTATTTCATGACCCAAGCCTGTGCACAACATAAATTTGATAAATGAAAAGGGGGCACCTTTTTAGTTAATTACCTTGATGATTGACGTGAGGAACGTCCACCTTCATATGTGGATCCGGCCTGCTAAAGGATAATATGAAAAATAAAAAATTAAGTTCTATATAAAATCTTCTTTATATATATCTTCTTTTTATTCATTAAATATTATTTTGCTGTACTTGCATGTAAAATTGATTGCACTTAACAAGACTTGTTAGCCATTGGTGGGTTGAGCAAGAATACACATCTTGTAAATTATGGTTTATTTACAAATTCTATAATAATGCTTTGCATCCTTAAAATCTTTCTGTAATGTATCCGTAACCGGGTGGAGTTATTGTATAGATCAGGGTTGAGCAAACTGCGCCCCAATGAGAGCTTGCATTAATCTCAATTTCTATTTGCTTTCATTCAGATGTGCGTTTTACTTTTATAAATGAGGCCCACTGACGTTCTAAAAACGCACTGTGCGGCACATGATAAAAAAATTTGCCCACACCCCTGCTATGGATTCGTTTGTATTATATGTATGTTTGTATATTTTATGACTTTGTTCGGATAAATTGCTTGTCTCTAATTGTCAATATTTATCTGAATAAACTATTTTATAGCATTTCATCTGAAATATGGGAGCGATGTTGCTGATGTTCGTATATAATGCAATTGTATTTTTTATGGATTGGAAAAATTCCTTTACATACAAAATTACTAATTTTATGAATTATATTTCAAGTTTTCATATATTTTTTAAATTTTGTTGAGATAATAGAAGAAAACACATTAGTTTCTAATTTGCACTGTCATCTTTACGACACGATTAAAATTAGCAAAAAAATATATAAAAGCATTTATAAATCCAATGTGTCTCTGAATTTGCTCTTTTATGCTGCACACTGAAGTCCCTTGAACGAACCAATACATGCCGTGTTGGACATACTGAATTTACATTATACTCATTTATTTTTCTATCAAAAAAATTGAAAAATTCGGGACCTTTTTAACCACTTCAATACCAGATCTATTTTGGAGTTATAATAAGAATATTACTATATGTATTTGAACATTGAAATACATTTATGTACTCAACATTTTTTAAGGTATTGAGTTTTCTTTTAAGAAATCAGCCACCTTCACAAAATCATTGTGCATGTGGGAAATATTGGATGATCTGTAATTAACAATTTTTCAAACTGCTCTTTGTTATTTTAATGTTGGCATTCGTAATATGAGTTCGAGCAACGTATAGAATGCTAATTTATTCTTGTAACAAAGTGTCTGTGTGCTTCTCTGATGAAAGATTATGGGCAATCATCACCCGAACGTAAATAAATTATTAAAAAAAACAGCTCCTTTGTCAAAGGATCTTGCTCTTTAAGACAGTTTAGTTTGCAATATTTAAAAAATTTGTGTGATTTTATGTTTCTTTAATTATAAAATTAGCTTTTTAGTTCGTAATTGGAAAAATTTTCTTTTGTGACAGAGCATGTATGGCAGTTTACAAAATATCTTTTTCAATTGATTTAGTTTACTGATTTATCTATATTTGTTTTAAATAATTTATGTGGGAAAATTTTGCAAGGTTATATATAAATTTTAAATTGATTTAGTACAAGTTATGGAATTTGATGATGCCTGATATGCTTGTCTCAATTAAGCACTTGATTGTGTTTTTCTTTTGTTGTGTGTCACATTTTGAGATATGAGGAATAAATCATCCTATGTTAGATGACCTGATATAGAATTTTGTTTTATACAATCTTGTTTTAGTAATTATAACCACTAACCAGCTAGATTATATATCCTATCTAAAGTTCATAAAAGTATAAAATATCTCTCCATTTAGGCTGCATTGTCAATGATAAATTCATATAATTACTAATCTTATTCCAGTGGTGTGATTATGTACCTCACATTCCTGTAGGTGGATTTTCCCCATAGGAAATAATGCAGTAATTCCATAAATAACAGTGTACTATGAAATATATTTACATGTATTATAAGTACTTTGGAGAGGTTGAAATATTTGCATTATTTGTTTAATAGCTCAACTCAGGTTTCATTCTCGGTATATTTACACATCAAATTGTGGAATAAGTGAAATGTAAATTATAACTACATTTGTGCTATAAACGTTCTCCAATATTTACCAGACTAGAGATTGGGTAAAGGCTATACCTCAGGTATGCCTCAAATCCTGTAAAGTCAATTGCAAATATGCTTCATTTTAACATAAACTACAGTTTTGCAAAATTAGATATGTGTATGGTTAGAATACATGTATCCTTAGAATATTTAATTATAAGCCTGATTTCTATAGGTTGAAATTCATTACAATTATGTTCTAATAAAATAGTTATGACATTCCGTATATATATGTGCGCAATAAAATAATTAGAACATAATTGTAATGAATTCTCTATAATTTGCGTAAATATATGTGCGCTATAAAGTAATTCGAACATGAATGTAGTTAAGTTCCTTTTACTTATATTTATATGCAGTAAATAAACTTTTTTGTGTTCTGAATTCATTTGTAAAAATATTTTGTTAGTGTTGGTTACATGGTTAGTACTTCTTTCCAACAGCACATGATGCTTGAATCATTGAAAAATTTTTCATAATTCACACAACTCGCGTTCAGGAAACGGTAGGAAGTCGGTTTTAAGTTCACTTTGCTCCCAGGTTGATTACCTTTCCCAAAATATAAAATATATAGGTACTTAAATTTTTCCATAATTTCAAAAATGGAGTAACTTGAAAAAAGACGTCACCAGGCAGTCGCGGAGCCAAAAAAAAATTCCTCTTGGCAAAATGAGGCAAGATAAATTTTAGTCACATATCTATGAGGGTCTTACAATTAAATGTGAACCAATACTTAAAACTGCACAAAGTTTGGATGATGGTAAAAAATACCCCCTACAGGAATAGATCTAATTATGCAATGGCTTGACAAAATAATAAAACCTTATTTCCTTAAAGAATAAAATGTATTTATTGGAAACTTCATAGAAATGTTAAAAGTATCATTCACTACTGATATGGGAAATTCATCAGTCATGACAACTTTTGAAAGATTTTTGTTTTGTACATAGCACACACAGACACATATTCTAGTGATTCATTGTATATGACAAGTGACAGCGATACAAGTTTATGAAGTAAAAAATATGAATGCAAACAATCTTATTGCATTGTGTAGCTACAGCAATAGATGTCGAATTTTCAACTGATGGGCATCTATGGATTAATAAATTGTCAAATAGTCCTAAATTATTACATTTCATCATTTGCGTCATCATGCATTGCATTCGTATATCACTGTTTCACATCCAATAGTTTTAGTTCTTTAAACAACGTCTCATCGTAGTCTCTAAGCTCGTAATAAGCAACTTTGAAAGAGAATGATTCATTATCTTGTGCTGACGAATTCTTTAACAACTTTCTCTTCAATATCTTTATTAGTGCAAGAAAAAACTCAATCAAGGAAAACGGTGGGAGCGTAAATGACTTGTTATTAAACTCTAAAAAGCCTACTTTATAGTAATAATAGTTGTAATAACATATTGAGCTGCGAAGAACTTTAGAATATGTATTGGAAAAAACGGCTATCACCAAATTAATGAGCACAATGTTTACTATTGTTAGATAAAATAAATATAGTATTATGGAAAATATGGGACGCACATTTCCATCAAGACAATTTGTAGCAAGGTTTTCATCTGAATAAGAACAGTTATTGCTTGCCGAGAAAGATTTTAACCAATTTTCTCCAAATAATGCAGTATATGGTTTTATAAGAACACCCCAAGCAATGGACCAAAGTGAGAAGGTACTGTTAGGATATATCAGAGCAAAAGAGCAGATGCCATATACAATTAAAAATATCATTAATAATTTAAAAAATATAAAAAGGTCTTTAATCATTTCTGTAAGCATTATTATGTGAGTTCCGATATCTGGTAAGATTGTGAAGTAGTATAGTAATCTGACATAGGAAAATATAAGTGCGATTACATATAGTATAGGAATGATTCCGGCTATTGTAGAATAATTTGTGTAAGTTGTACGAAGAAAATATCCTAGTAAGTATAAGGAACAGCTAAAAAAGTCTATCCAATTCAGAAACCTTGTGAAGCATTGGAAAAGTTTTTCCTTCCAAACAGTTGCATTCAACATAATTTCTCTAAAGTTTTCAATAACAATTGCGGAAGAAATTACTGTTACAGCCAACTCTAGGATGGATGGCTTTGTATTATGGGTATAGTAATGGAGAAGCATAATTGATTGTGTGAAAACAAAGATGGTTTGAAATGTTGTGTGAGAGATATACTTTGTAGAAGGTGCTTGAAAAAATACTTTAACAATCATGTACCACTTAGGGAAAATTTTTGGTTTCTTCAAAAAAATCACAGATTCTCCAAATTCTGGCTTGTGAGCGTACAAATATATGCCCTTGCAAAAGAAAACTTCACCATCTTGGAAGTACTTCCATCTCAAAAAGAAAAATATCAAGAACACTGAGTATAGGCAAATAGCATGGAAAACTCTATTAAATATGCTTGAGAAGTGAATACCACCTGACCATTGATAATCAAGCAACTGCTTAATTGACGATTGGTTAAAGAAACCTTCAGAATTGCCGACATCAGCTAACTGCACAGCGTTCATTCCCATCCAGTCTGGGGTCCTTAGCAAAACCAGACGACTGATCTTTATTGTTGATTTATAAAACTTGCTCTTACACCTAACTTCTAACATTGAAATTGCTTTATTTTCAAAATACTCCCCAGCACTTGTAAATTTCTTTACGCATTCAATGGATTCATCATAGAACTTCGTTATTTTTCTGCAAAGAAACGCAGCGAAAAGCGCACCTGTGAGACGAAACTCGACATTTTCCCAAATATAATAAGCCATTTCAACATTACCCTGCAAAATAGCCAATATAAGAAGATCTCTATGACCAATGACTATTGGATTATCTTCGATATAGATGTTGTTTCTGTTTAACACACATCTAGTTAACATTTGTATAAATTCACCCACACTTCTCAACTCTGAAAAGGCATCAATTCTGTTTTGTTTCACTCCAATGATATTCCCTAGAAATCGGTTATTCGTACATACAATTGTGTACAAAGCGTTTAGTTTCGAAGCCGTTAAAAATTTCTCTACTGAAAAACCTTGGAATAAGAGATACTTAATCATTTGTATATCATTGGAAACAAAGGCATTTATGAATAATTTCTGTGAACTATCTGTTAGAATTTCCACATCTCTTGAAAAGTTTTGTCTTCTAGAATCGTGCGCAGCAATGTGCAGTTTATTTTCAATTAACTTGGTACACGCCAATATGACATCATTAAATCTATGCATAAGATTATCTTGGTCATTCCTAATATCAATGATGAAAATCCGATCATTTCTGATCTCATAAATTTTAAGAAATTCTTTAATAACCTCAAAATCACAGTCATGTACTTTTAATGTCTGACTGTTATTGATAATTTCAACAATTTTGTCAGAGATTCCTCCAAAGCCATAAAGGACAATGCAGGGGTGGCCATTTTTAATTTGATTAGTGATGAATTTTAAGTGTGCACAATATCCATTCAATAAAATATTGATAATTTCTTTGTTAAATACAGATGCAATAGTGTTTTCCAAATTTGTTTTAAACCGAAGATAATCACATGCCTCTACACAATCTACAAACACAAAGTGGGTGTGATTGGGGTCTAAATTATGCTTACTTTTACTCTTGGGATAAACATATGTGCGATGTGGAGTTCTGTAGAGAAGTGTGTCCTTTGCTTCTACTTGATCCCAATCACAAATTCCAATTGATGGTGCCATCCATTCAATGTCATAATGCTGCAACAAATTCTCAACTTCATTCTTGGTTCTGCGTTTAAGAAGTGACTTACCAAAACCTTGCGAAATAAAAACGCCTTTGCAAAATACAGAAATGTTATATAGTGATATTTCTAAATTGTTTTTCTGGACTCTTGAAAATTTTGACTGATAACTTAAGTCTTTTGCACCGTTCACAGATATTAATAATTGCGAATTTTGAAAGATATTGTTATTTGTTAAATTTAATAAATTAATCACGTGATGAATGTTGTCAGAATGTAAACAACGAAAGAAATCTGCTTTCTTCCCATTCGCTTCAAATACTATCCTTCCAAACGTTTCGGATTGCGCAACTCTTGGCTGTTTCGCAGAATGGAATCCTTCGGCTCTCAAACAATTTGCACATGTACCATTATTATATTCATGTATTTCAGTGAATTCTGTACAAGGGACTTGATGAAAATGTTTCTTTATGTAATCAGAAAATTCAATAGCCTCCATTAACAAGTGAAATCAACCAAGTCGGCAATTTCCTTAAAACTAATTGGATCTCAGTCTCTGTTTACACTGCAAATAAGTGATTTCAAAAACTTCTTTATGAGAACAAAGTAAATGTTTTTTATAGTAATATATTTAGCAGCTGTACTAGACTGAAAAACCCAAAGCACAAAAATAAACTTTTATGCATTCACAAAATATGCCTTTCTTTTCTAGTAAATCAATTTCTTATTGTGAAAATAGAAATTAAATTTCTTAGGTGAATTTGCTTCCAATATCACTTTTGTGTCAATATAAAGATATGGGGATGTTCAATGCATTATTACATGATATTTATGATTTTGACATCTTTCGTAACATTTCATTTTATGTACCATTGCGATCTAATCTTCGATCAAGTTCTATTACTTTATTTGAAATATCAAAACTTAAGAAAACAAAGACTCGGAAATCTTATTTTAATCGTGTTACAAGGCTTGCAAATTACCTACACATTAAAACAGATATCTCTTTTTAAAGCTAAATTAATGCGTCATTTGCTAAACGTCTTAAGCACTTAATATGATAATTCATATAAATGTAAAAAGTTTCTTCTCTACCCCTGTAATATTTGTTTTTCTTCTCTTAATTTTTAATATTTTTGTTATTCAGTTTTAAATAAAGTCATTTTATTATTATTATTATATTATTACTGCCTTTCAGTGGAACAATTTCATACTTTGTATTAAGAAAAGTTAATTTCATATTTTTAAGAAAAACTTACAATGGCATGGTTAAATTCACTAATGATATGCATGATTAATTTATACAAATTTCAACTCTGAAGCTCAAAGTGTCCAAACAACACTAATAATGGTTAGTATACGTTATAATTCACATTATTTCCAGTGCGGTGATTAATTGAGCGCAACACAGACACAGGCACGTCCGCAAATGCTTGTCGAATCGCTGTCTTCAAATCTTCTTTAGTTTTCGCCTTTTTCTTCATAATGTTGGGTTTTAATATTCCCCACAATGCGTTATCGCAGGAGGAAAGATCTAGGCTACATTGAGGCCAAGTGCGAAATGTCGATTCAGAAATTTCCTCGTTTTTGAGGTCATATATATATATTAATGGGTGATTGGAACCTAAATTATTTAAATAAACGTGATAATAAAACGATTAATCTCTTTTTTAATACTTTTAATTTAAAAACGGCAAATGCCTTCATTCCTACAAGAATCGCAGCCAATAGTGCAACTTTGATTGACTATATTGCACTGCCCGAAAATAATCTTGATTTCTTGTACTACTCCTCTGAATGTCCATTCTCTGATCACTGTATAATATCAGCCAGTTTCCCTAAAGCTAAAATACGCTCTGAAATATCCAAAAAATGGATCACTATTCGCGAAAAATCGTCCGATAATATAGATAACCTGAAAAATGCTCTTTCACGTGAAACTTG
>CABFPE010000518.1:248733-264837 GCA_900660155.1 Hofstenia miamia | reverse complement strand
TCATATGCTTTGTGTATATTTCTATCTTGTTTTTGAAAATGTGCGTCTATTTCACGTGACTAGCATTTAAGTTTAGCAAAAATTTCTCCACTTTGGGTTTGGATATCATTTGAAATGAGTTTTGACTTCTATCAATTATATTCCTTGTTGCATGATTAAACATTGTTACAAGAAACATGGCTTAGGAACTTCATCACTCAGAGTTGTTGTGTAATGTATGCTTTTACAATTTACACGCAATTGCTAAAGAAATTGTTGTTTTCCACCTCTTGCATATTTATTTGATCAATATTAACGCGGTTAGAAACACGCTCTAATGCAAATAATACATCATATTTTGTTTGAAATATTTGGGGTTTGGATCTATGAATTGTTTTCCTTAACCATGGTGTTGCATGTTTAAACATTGTTACAACAAAAACGCTCTAAGTGAAATTTGTCATCAAAAAAATCAGTTTGCCTAAATCCTAAAAATCAAAAATATCCACTTTGTTCTAAACAAATTGTCTAAAAAATTAATTTGCTCAATTTAGTTTCGCCAAAAATATTTTGTCGCTAGATGGCGTCCAATAGAATCACTTCATTTCCACATGGCAAATAGCCATAGCTGTCCCTTGGTACGTCCTTCACTCGGTCTTAACTACTGACCTACCTTAATGATGGCTTGGGATTTCCTTGAACCGACTGTTCCACTGCGATTTGTTTGTCACCACGTTCATTAGGACGACCAAGATGATGTTTGTCAAGAATGGATCCAATTTGGAATAATTTTTCTGACCACAATCTAATGTATAGTGTATCAGGTGGTTCAAAGTCAAACCGTTCACTTAACTTGGTCTTCATTGCTCTTATAGATGAAACAGACTTGTCGCTCTCATAATACCATACGGCGACGAGAACACGATACTCACTCACATAGCTGCTCTGGTCAGCCATTTTGATAATGAACTAAACCAAAAGTATGAACGTAAAAGATTAATTATTTAAAACATTATAACAAATACATAAATTATGAATAATTATGAATGTATTGTACAGTATAGTAAATGTATGTTTGAAAGTAGTCATTGTGAACTGTACAAAGAGATTTCGCTAAATTCAATTGCTCTGATTTAAATAAATGGAATTGTGTATACATTTTGATAGGCTATAGGCATAAAATTTAAGAAACTGGGGAAAATCTTTCATAATCGGCATCACAAGAAGTTAACGATTGATTTTATCCCATGCAAATCATTGAAAGGTATATTTTCTAATACATTTCAATGTAATAAATATATTATTAATTAAGCTAGAATTTATTCTCTTGATTTTAAGATGTCATTACTAACGTAATATCTTAAGAGATCAATTACTTAAGAGTAATATTTCAAGGTGAAATTTTCCTTTTGCCTGAAAAATATTACTTGAATATAAGAAATTAATTCTTTAAAATTACATTATTTTTTTTAGAAAACCAACAGATTTTAATGAGATCATATTCACAAAAAAGATGTTTACTGCAAAATTTATTGGAAGTAACCTCAGAAAACCCGAATAGTAGGGTCCTGTAAGGTGAGTCGAATAAGTCTTAAAATTCGAAGCTAGTCGGATTTCGAACCTCGTGTTTTGCTTAGGAACATAAATGTAAAATCACCATCAAATTAAGCACTCGTGTTTGCGATTAGCCAAAATTTGTAACTACAGTGTTTAGATATATCATTAATCTATTAATACTGATGTTATCAAATGTAGGAATAGAAATCCTGTCAAATATTCAATTAAAATGTGAACTTTGCTTACCAACCTGAAAGCACCACCCAGTACTAATAAAGTTTTAACTCCTTCAGAGCCCCCGGTATTCAGAATTTTGTTCTGTGTTGAGTCTGATCATCAGAGTAAAGCTGATAGCCGAACTNAAAAAGATGTTTACTGCAAAATTTATTGGAAGTAACCTCAGAAAACCCGAATAGTAGGGTCCTGTAAGGTGAGTCGAATAAGTCTTAAAATTCGAAGCTAGTCGGATTTCGAACCTCGTGTTTTGCTTAGGAACATAAATGTAAAATCACCATCAAATTAAGCACTCGTGTTTGCGATTAGCCAAAATTTGTAACTACAGTGTTTAGATATATCATTAATCTATTAATACTGATGTTATCAAATGTAGGAATAGAAATCCTGTCAAATATTCAATTAAAATGTGAACTTTGCTTACCAACCTGAAAGCACCACCCAGTACTAATAAAGTTTTAACTCCTTCAGAGCCCCCGGTATTCAGAATTTTGTTCTGTGTTGAGTCTGATCATCAGAGTAAAGCTGATAGCCGAACTTCAGTTGAGAGGATTGCGCCTCTTCTATTTTAGCCAACCAAGACTACAACGGTGGTAACTTAGTGAGTGCTTAGCTGCAACCAAAAAATACTGTGACACAGCAAAGATGCCTCACTGGCACAGTAAAAGCTAGCCGTTGATCTATATCCCATAGTCCCGAAGAAAGAATTATCCATGACATGACTGCCCTACGAGACGCACAAATAACTCAGTACCTAGCACCAGTAGTGCTAGCAGCGCTTCCACTGCTTACCGCCTGTCCACCACAAAGCACACATGGCGACACCTTCATTTATCCTATTGTTTAATGCCCTCTGTAGATACTTGACTTCGTACAATGACGCGCCTTCTAAGACATTGGCATTACCCATACCCAGGAACTACTGGGTGGTGGCTACCTCACTAGGACAATTTAGGTGCACTGCTCTTTGTGTCAAGTATGTCTTTTGTCTCCACTTGCTAAAGTCAAATTTTCTCTCCTCGAGGTTTTCAATGTTGTTTATGCGCAATAATTTTGCAGATACTTGCTTTATATTTCGGAATTAAATCATATTTATATTGCAGTAATTACATTTGAAGGAGTTCTTTTCATAAGATACAAAATGATTCGTAGTTGAAAAATCTTTAAAAAAACTTAGTTTATGCCACGAAATTACACACATTACAATTATTACGTTCCCCAAAAAATCATTCAAAGAAATGAATCAAACATACACTTACATATTCAGTGTTAATATTTTCACATATTTCTAGCAATAAAGTTTTGTAATTCTATGTCACACCTTCCCAAAGTCATTTGTCATTAATAATATTATTGTCTGTGATAATCCCTGCTGGTACTCTCCCTGGCTTATAATACTAAGTCTTCATTACTCTTGTTTCAAGGTTACTTACATTTATATATATATATATATATATATATACATATTATACTTACAAAATTACAATTATTATATAAATGAAAATAAAACATAAAATTAACTACAAAGAGAAATTAAGAAAAACAACAAAGTATTTGTAATTGGAAGTCAAGCGCTTCATCAGCAGCTAAGCTTTTTTCATTATTTATATTGATTAATAAAAAGATATGCATTTATTGATTTTTGAAATGTATTTAAACTTGAGGACACTGAATGTTTAAAGGAACCTTCTTCTAATTTTGCAAATATTAAAAATTCTAATTTGGATAGTCTGGATTAGGAAAAATTTAAAACCAGATCACTATCACTGATCGGGTGCCTTTCCGATTTATCCATAGTTCAGTTTTTCCATGAATATACATATTTTTGTAAGCAGAGCATGATTTTTGCATATCAAAATTTCACAGCACCTACTAAATTTTTTTTCCATTTTCATAGAACTATGAAATTTCTCCTTATATTGTGCATGGGAAAATGTCCAGCTTACAGGATCACAACAGGTTTTTAAGCATAATGGACCGTATTATTATAAAAGCGTATAAGGGAAGGGACAAAATAACAATAATAAAATCTGCTATTGTTAGTAAATTCAATTTGTGGCAATGAAATAAGTGCAGAGTACATCAACCCATAACTGTATATTTATTTATTGGTACATTTAGGATAAGCAATGAATTCAAAAATTGCTTTCTGAAAACTTTTAGATTGATATGCGAATGATACTGCTGACATATATTCCATACCTTTATTTTCAATTTATCTTTGCACAATTCATATAATATTTACAAAAATAAATGCATAATCAAATTTTACAAATGAAATAAATGACACTACGAAACATACAAATAAAAAGAACTAACAATTAAAGTTAATCAAAGTTTAATTAAAAATAATCATTAATCACTAGAATAAAAAATTAAAACAAATATTACGGTAGGTCGCTACTAAAAAATACAAATTTTCTGAAAAAATTGATATTAATATCAGGCTATTTTAGAGCCTTATAATACCTTTCAGGAATTAATAAAAGAAATTTCAAAAAATGATCTGAATTGGGGTTATTAGCCTTTTAAAATAGTTGTGTACGGTTAAAATTGCTTTAGCATCAGCCAATCACAGGCTTTGCCTTACACGCCATCAATTTCATGCTATTTACCCAAGCCTATTGTGTTAGCATTGGCAAGTTGTATTGCTATTTCTTAAAGTTTTCGCCTGAATTTCCATAGAATGATTTTACATATTGTCTTATGTTCAACTGAAATGAGAAGTAGTAGAAATAAAGGAAGAAAAAAGGTCAGAAAATTTCAAGGTAACCAGCATAAGCCTAGGCCGTGCAATGCTATTATTTAGCCTATGAACAATGAAACAGCCAGTACTCCTAGGCTTAGCCTATTTGCTTCAGAAAGGAAAGTGAAGAGACCCAAAGACTCAGAATTAATTTAATTATGATTCTGGTAGTGTCCTATAACTGTTCAAACACTTAAATATTGAGGCAGGGGTGTTTAGCAGGTTTTCATGTGAATCGCATGACAATCGGAGGATACAAAAAGCTGGACTAAAGTAATCAACGCCGAAGAACAGACCGCCGTCATCTGAAAAAAGGGTGGACTGATAAAAAACAGGAAGAGGGGGGGATTTATACGCCCGTGGTGGTTATTAGACTACGACTTTTGCTGAGTAATATTTCTTGTATGTAATTTTTTGTAAAGTTTATGTTTAATCACCATTTTCTCAGAATTCAATTTTTAGATGACACAGAATTTTTAACACATATTTCGAAAACTAATGGAGCAATGCCATTAAATTTGGCATGGCATGTATATAGTGCTTGTGTTGTTCTACTGCACTAAGCTGAGTTGAGTGTTAAAGAACATTGTATTAATTTATATTAGCCTCCTAAATATATAATGAGCTATCGAAAAAATTGTAATTTTATATTTTGCTAATTTTTTTCTTTTATATATTTATGAGAATTTTAAGGGTACCTGCAGTCCATTGCAATGTGGTGGTTATACTGTGAAAGTTTGGGGAAATTCCATGCAGCCATTGTTGAGGTATGTCAATTTAAAATTTGTATGTAATCTGACACTCAGGCGGCCATTTTGAATTTTTAATTAAGCTCAATTTATTTTTTATGATCCTAATTAATTCAATATGAATATATTCATAGAATAAAATACCTAGAACACTCATTTGAGCTGGAATAGAGAATTTTTATTTTTTAGCAGCGACCTACCTTAATAATTCCGCAATACGTTTAAAAATTAAGAGCCAAATTTTACAATTAAATATCAAAACTAATTTTTTCGTAGAGTGCTATAAAAAGGTTTTAAAAGTCCTACATTTAGAAAGTGCTTGTACTCATTTCAAAACAAATGTTCAAATCACACTTTTATGTATTGCTAACACTTTCCTAAACTTGCCTTTTATATTTAAGTGCATCATTGGTAAATGTAGCACAAAAATCTTGTACATGTGTTTTGTAACAGCCTTTAATGCAAAATTTGACTTACATCAATTTTTATCCTGATCCTGTACTGTCCTGATTTTGGAACTCAACAGTTAAAAGCTAAGCATCTATGTAATTGTTCCAAAAAGAAAAATTAATCGATCAGTGGAGTCACTGTATAATTGGGGCCTACTGCGAAATTTCGTTGAAGAGGCCCGATCCCATCAATTTTACGTTCAGTACCCGTTTTGATGTATAGTAGGAATATATTTTACACATACATATGAATGTACCTGCATAACTAGTTATCATACAAAGTTGACTAATACTGTTTATTTTTTCAAATTTTGAGACTAATTTTTTTCTACATGTATATAATTACTTTGTTAATTTGGTACCGGTATTTAGGGGCACCAGGAGCTGTAAGTTCCAAACGTGGGGCCCCAATTGTTCAATTTTGTTTCTAATATGCTTTACTTCAAATTTTGGAGACTATTTTTTTATCGTTTGGGGCCTGTGCATGCGTGATTATATTGAAATGTATTATATACAAATGATAAATGCCAGCAAAATAAATATAAACTAATAAATGCATTAGTCACTTATTTACAGTCTTTTAAATAACATATTGGAGTTTTGGGAAGCACCAGGAGCTGTAAGTTCCAACCGTGGGGCCCAATTGTTCAATTTTGTTTCTAATATGCTTTACTTCAAATTTTGGAGACTATTTTTTTATCGTTTGGGGCCTGTGCCCAGCAAAATAAATATAAACTAATAAATGCATTAGTCACTTATTTACAGTCTTTTAAATAACATATTGGAGTTTGTTCTGTTATTATGGACCATATAGCCGAATGCTGAAAACAAAGGTTCAGAGAGCGCTTTGATAACAGTACTGCAAAAGTCTTAAATCTAAGGACATATTACATAGATTGATTTCACTTCATACAAAGTTTTTTGTAAAAAAATGTAATTTAGTGTGAATAACTAATGTAAGCTGTTGGTATTACTAACAGTACATTAGTTGCTAGATTAATAATATATCCTGGCCAATCTCAAGCCTAATAACAGTGCTAGGTTAACATTTGCAAAGCCTCAAATCGTAAGTCCTATAGATTTTAAGATACTATATCAATTACTGATAGAAATCAAAATCATTCGTGCGATAAGATATTCTTCATTCAAATAAAATATTTCACATTTCAATTTCAACAGTTGTGAATATGAATCAATACGTTTCCAAATATCGCAAATTTAATTTGCCCATATGTTTTAGGCTAAAAATCGCATACTGTAGACTTTAGATATGAAAATTATTCCAAAGGTATTTATTGAAATTTATGAGCTTTTTAACCGTATATTTACAACTTAACCAAATTGAAGTCTTATCCTAAGCACTTAGAAACATTAAAATTATGTAGAAACTATTGTGTTTGAGCAATTTTGAAATAATGAAAAGTTGCATAGAAAAGTTCAAAGTGAATCACAGATTGGGTTTAAACGTTATTGTAGTTCCTATACAATATCTTAAAAATCGTTCGAAGACTAGTTTTAAATTGTTCATTTATTATCTCTTTCAATTGCGGAGAGTTCTTTAATATATTTTATAATTTTTGACACTAATTAGCTAGGCATAATTTAGTCAACGGATCATATTTAACCCGCACAATAAATGTCATTATGCTGATACTAATAAATTTATTAAATTGATCATCGCCCACATATATTCATTTCTATAATTCTGGCTGCACCGAGCAGTGTGTGGCTATATCCATAACGAGAGAATGAGTAACAATATTCTTTGAATGAAAATGGATGCTAAGCTTGCTCTTGATAAGCATGTATTTTGTATTATTGAAGCCTTTTATATATATAACGAATTTTGGAATTAAATTACCGATTTTTAGTGGGGTAGAATATTAACTGACAGAGGCACCGAAAATGCATGGCAAAATTAAGGTAATAATAGGTTGATAAATTTTAGACAAATTACCTGAATATAGATTATCTTACCCAAAATTAGGCTCCTGTCACAATAGAAATTATTTATTAAAATAACTTGAATTATGACGAGATCAATTTATGTCCATCTGTAAGTTGAGTGATAAAAAATATAATTTATTATATCCTATTTATTAAAGGTAAAGAGAATTTAAACCTTGCAGCAACACAAATGCACAAAGGAAGCAGTATTTTTAGGCGTGTGTATAGTTGAAAGGCTAAAAAAACAACCTCATTTTTAATGACCAGGGTGCTGCAGATCATTGAAATATCAAAGAGGTATTGTGACTTTATAGAGTAAGCAATAGAAAATTTTTTGCAAAATGCTATATATCAAGTTTTTGTATTTGTTAACTTGAATTTAAATTCGCATACAATTAATCAATATTTTAAAATTCAGTCTTTGGACATGACTCCATGTATTTTTTGATACTCGGCATATTATTTACTCTATCGTATACTTTTTGAAGATTGGGGTATTTATTGTAATATTCCTCAAGCTCTTTGGAAAATTGAATTTTTGCGTAGAATATAGCAAGATCAGCAATTGTTAATTTTCCATCTAAAATATTACACGTTAATTATTTCAATATATAAATATTTTGAATGTATATTATGAATAGTATATTTTTTAATATATATTGATAAAAATTTTAATAAGAACATTCTTAGGTAGAACACGTACACATTTTTCTTAAAATTTTCAGATTTTGAATGAATATACTAAATAAATATAGGTTGCAATTTAGTAATAGGTTTGAACTTATAAATGAAAGCATATGTTAAAAAATGATTCTTAAGCGCGATTCATTAAAATTTTTACTTATATAAGTACCATGTATATTTTCAATAATGTGTTATAAAATGTTCATGGTTAAAGTAACCCCAATTATTTCTTAGCTCTTGTATTGGTTTGGTGTAATATTTAATATATATATATATATATATATATATATATATCACAAGCAAAAGGAGTAAAATTTAACTTACCTAAGCTAATCATTTTATTCAGTCCTTCGAAAATAGCAGGAAGTTTTCTTGCAGTTTCTGTTTGAAGATGTTCACGTTGGTTATCAAATTTCGTAAATCTGGTGTGCATCAGAGGTGTAAAAACATCGTCAACCAATGTTTCCACTATCTAAACGAAGGCTATTCATATAACTATAGGATTGACCAAGTCTACTAAAATAGAAAAATGGAAAATTACGGTAATTAATGAAAAATTTATTGCCAATTTAAAAGTGATAATGCCTAAATACAATAATTTCAGTGTTTTTCATACCAGTCATTTCATTTATTGTTTTGACTCATCAGGAATTTTACTGAATTATGCAACAACACGTTTGACAGATAAATCAAATTGAAAATTTGTTACAACTGAGCACAGTGATAGTGCTCACCAAATACACTTGTTGTGTTTGGTCAATGAGCATTGATCCGAAAAATAGCCTGTGTGCTTATAACCTAAGTGATGACTTGATAATTTCAGGAAGACAAATTTACAATAATATTACAGTTGCAATAATGGCCTTGAATGGTGCCAGAGAAAATTCATTGATGGCCATATTGGAAATGTAACACTACATTGATAATATATTTTTCACTATTAATTATGGAGCAGCCCCGCCATGGACATATTGAGAAAATTCTAACATCAAATACTCATTTCTTAACCAAAATCTAATAGCTTCAACGAAATATACGCAATAAAATGATGACGGTTGGAGCAGCAGGATAAATTCCCTTGTCATAAGAATATTGTTACGAAACTAATTCAAGCACTTGCCAAAATTGACCAACTAATGTTCAACCTACATTTAAAAACACACACTTGCTATTACCTTATCATATAACTAACGGTTGATTTTAGGGGCCAAAGGAACTTCTCCCTCGGCCCCCATTTCTGCCGTCATTGTTGTATCTAATGGATAAAACATATTAGAAATACCTACAATTCAATTAAAAGTAGTACTTATTAATATATTTACCATGTCAATTTTGAGACATTCTTCGTCAGTGCTACCATAAAGATCGAGTTTTCTAGCAACAAATCTACCCAAAGCCTGAGAACAACTGTACATCTTTCCATCAACCTAATTAAAAGTAATTCTTTGCAAACATTTAAACTTAAATGCTAATTGATTTCCATTATAGCAAAGATTTTTTAACACCTATAAAACTAGTAAGGCTAATACATTTATGGATAACAATCAGTTTTTTTCATTAATTGTGTATAGTTCTATGATAAAACATAAAACAGTGATTTTACGGTATTTCCAATTCATCATCTAGAATCATTTAGAATTCCTTACTCATGACAAAGTTCGGGCCCAACGACTTTTCTAAAATTGCTTACAACTATAACATTCATGCACGTATTTCGGTTATAAGCAAACAATCGGTATTTTTTTATCAAAAATTGCCTTCTGAATTTTGGTAGCTTGCGACAATCAATGGTTAATTGCAATTGCATGAGCATTGCCTACAATATAGTACTTCAGCACACCATAATCGAATTAAGTTCGAAATTTGTAAGCCCATTTTATACTGCAGAAATAAATATAAACTTTACCTCTAGAGCAGGGACAAGACCAAAGGGAGTTTTAGGTTTGAATTCTGGAAAAGGGTTTTTTTCACCAAAACGTGAATCTGTGAATTTAGCATCTTTTGCAGCGAACGCCAATCTATCAGCAATTATTATTGTAGTTCACAAGGCATATATAAAAAAGTACCTTATTATTTCAGCTTTGCCTCTTGCATTAAAATAGTGTAATGTGTAACTTGGCATATTGTGTCTAAATATTTCAAACTTACTCTGTCAATGCCTCAAGGTGTAATGAATTCAGGCGCAACGCCAATAGACATCACTCACTTCAATATAATTCCTACCTAACAATGCCAGTTTTCTTTAACATCTGCAAGCTTGCACCTGCAATGTGCGCACATAATAAAATTGATTAAATTATTAAACAATTTGAAATTGTTTTTCTCAGCGTGTGTCAGAATTAAAGAAATCGAGTAACTGTTAATGTACAAAGGTTGCATATATTGCATATAATTCGATGAAGTCAAATTTAGTGTGTGTATGTAAGTAAAGAGGTTTGCTCAATTGATATTTTGACAAATTTTTTAAACATAGAGCATGTTTAAATGTGGCTATACTACTATTTGGAAAAATATACTTTAGTAGACACTCTTAGAAACTCTCTAGTGAATCTTTCAATAGAAGTTCCTTCGTTTTTCACAAGGCCATATTTTATAATTGGTTAATATTAATTATATATTCGAAATTGTGTTTAAATCAAAGTCGAAATAGAATGGGGCTAAACTACTGAATTTAATAAATATTTGCAAATGGAAGAATCCTCAACAGACGAATAATTTAAATGATGATTTGAACTTGCTAGAATTTTTGGTTCACATAAAAGTATTTCAATAGTTTTTATTTCACACCCATTCGTCAAGACTAGAGTGAAATGCTGCTTCATGTCAATAACTATGGAATAATGCTCTTATCAACGTTATAAATTCTAAAAGACTATTCGAATCGAGTCATTTATTTAACAGCTGCACCGGGCTCCACAGGATCATATCACCGTGGTGAAATGCTACCTGGATAGCATGAGTCACATTTTGTGACCCGGTTGCAACTCTGTCATAATTACGTGCCAACTCCTAGAATAGGAATATGAATGTGCAAAATAAATTGTTAGTTTATCATATCTTATGTAAAAAAGTTGAAACGATCAGAGTAAAATATTTCAGATTTTTCCAAATGAGTTAAGATGATTATCTCGGTAATATCGTTTGGTATTTCACATTTCTTAATGAGACTAAAACATATGTTCTTGACTTGGGTGAAAAGTGTTTGTAGCTTCTGAAGGAACAATTTTGTTAAAGTCTAGATAGAGACAATATGAGGTAAACAGAGACCCGACCCGAAACATTGACTTTGATGTGACACCATGAATCTTTGTTAAATCAAATCATCATTAACATCAGCTATTTTCTGATATGGGAAACAGAAATTCATTAGTATTAGTTGATTTCTTGAGTTTTTTTCAACCATCTGGTGATTAACATCAGTGTTTTTTAATATTCAATTTAATTTTTTGCCGAACCCGACTCGATCCGAAACTCGAAAATGGGTCGGGTTTTATCGGGTATCCTATGTCACTGTCTACTAAAGGTCTGTCTTAACTTCATGTGCATAATTAGTCAAATATCTGTAGGCACGCTGAATGCAAATTAACCAGCACAAATGTTTTAGAAAATTATCTAATGTTAACAGGGTTCTTTTGTTTCATAGTGGTATTATGTGACATGAAGTATTTGGAGGCATGTCATGATGTTAATAAATAACAGTGCTTACTATTATTAGATACAACGGTGCGGTGACATTCATTGCATGTACTATTGATTCTTATTCAAAATACGTTCTCAATTTAAGCTTACACCCCCGATTGACAATCCAATTTTACATGTCAAATTGCCACCTCTAACTTAATTTCACATATATATGTGAAGCAATAAATGCTCTTACGGATATTCGAATATTTGTGTTGAAGCACTATTTGCAAAATTCAAAGAAAATTTGAAAAACGAAGAATTATTTTGCACGTTCTTAAAATATGCTTCATGTTTAAATTTTTAATAAATTATATACATGTCTTGCATTGCAGATACTAAATTACAAAGAAACTTAAAAATATGCATAAAACGGAATATTTAATTTGATAGTTTGTAGCATGAAAGGAACCCCATAAAAATCAAAGAGGCTAGAGTTTGAAAAACGTTTTTTCTTATATAAGTCTTGTATGTATTGTAGAATTTTTGTACTTTTCAAATTTCCGTGATTTGTAAAAAGTGTGTTTTCTACAATAGTTTGTCAAGCTCAGAGAGCCTATTAAACTTGAAGTTCAAGCGTTTAGCCCCATTTTACTAAAAAAATTTTATGAAAACACGTTATCTCGTAGGCCAATTTTTAAGATAAATCCACGACTTCTTTAAAAGTGTATTTACTAAAATAGTTTGTAGAGCCCAGATAGCCTATTAAACTTGAAGTTCAAGCATTTAGCCTAATTTTAATAAAAAAATTTATTAGAAAAATGCGTTACCTTCTCGTAAGTCACTCCTTAAAACAAATATCTATATTTGTAAAGCTACAATTTATAAATCTGAGCGGGTCCAATTAGAAATTAAGTGCATTAAAAAAACTGAACATCATCAATCACTAAATACTTTTTTAAAAGCGTCTTAGCTTTGCTTTGAAAGTTCAATTGATTTGCAACAACACTAAAATGTATGTCATTAAAATGAATAATAACTTAATAATATGTAATTTGTTTTTCACAAATTCAAACAAAAGCAGGTTTACTTTTGTATGTTATAATTATAAATAAATTTTAGTCATTGTGGATTTTTTGCAACAAAGGTGTTTTCAGTTTTTCAAAAAGACTCTCTTTTAAACAATTTTAGTAGTTTTCAGAATTTTGAAATAAATTCCATGTCTTAACAATAGTTCAACCTTTTTTAAATATCAATTGAAATTTTCATATTTAATTTAAACAGAGGTCGATCAAAATCTAGTGGCATATTTTTGCAAAATCAAATTCCTCACACTTTTTTGTATTATTAACACAAAAATATAGCAGATATTTTAAAATGCTCAGTAATTATAATAGCAGAAATTATGAAATTGTGTAATAATTAGTTTTACAGTAAACTAAAAGGCCGACAAAATTTCAAAAATTGGCAAAAATTTGTTGCCACCAAATAGAAAGCTTGGTTGGAGTATAGGGTCTGGACTGTGATAGGTTTATTTCAGTCTTTTAATTTTTAACTATGCCTAGGCTACGATTTTAGTAAAATTTCATATAATTTAATGAATATTTACGAAATCCGCGTTGGGAAAAATATTGCACATAATTTGAAAGTTGTTTTTACAAGAATTAAAAGCCGGACTTATCTTACAAATCCTTATTTGTAGTATTCCTGAGATTATTAAATAGTATTTGAAAATATTCGAATATTCGCCAAAGGAAGAGTTCTATTTAAACCACAAAGGCCTATTTCTGAAAGAAATTTTCTTCTGAAATGACTAAAAATCTAATAAGTCTTGAGTTTACCATGATCTCCATTTTTTGGTATTTCGAAAATTCTTTAAGAAAAGATTCTGCAATATTAACTACACAAAGAAATATATGAAATATTAAATAAAGAATATCAGAAATGTTTATTTCAAATATCAATAACAACATCGAAAAATTTCAAATGTAAAAATATTCAGTTTCTTAGCAACACTCATTATTTGTGTACTTGAGAACTATTTAAGGACAATAACTCCTAATACTTTTTGAAATTCCCCTCCTAATACTTTTTGAAATTCCAAAATGAATATGGCAATTTAAAATAAGAAATTTTTTTAATGTTGCTTAATAGTGCAATGCTCTCCCTATTATGCTAACTTTGGTTATCCCAGCTTCAAACCAGCAAGTGTTAGTAGAAATGTTATTATTGTAATTTGTAAGAGTAAGTTCCACAAGCATTGCATTGATGGTTAAATTACGTGATCTTTCCGCCTTGACGAGAGAAATGATCTGAAAAAAGCAACAATTCAGACATTTGAAGACTCAATTAATTCATTTATACACTAATTTGTTTGATGATTAGATCTTGTTTATCAACATGAGAGGCAAAAATACCATGCGCCATTCTCCAAACTATCATCCCATACAATCTTTTGGCTTCAAGGTTTTAAAAAAGTGAAGGATGCGTTGTAACATGAAGAAATTTGATTTATTATTCCAATGCAGATATTTGATGAATCCTAATTTTACAAACTTTGTACATTAGTTTGCATAAATTTACATAAATCTCGGTTGAACTTGGGGTATTTTAAAATTTATTTTGAGTTGGACAATTGACTTTGTGTTTAGGCTGGAAACTTCGAATATATTTACACTTTGTATCATCTGCAAACATTATATTTTTCTATAAATAGATGGAGCATAAGCTCCATTAGCTCGGAAGTTTAATGTCACTGAGCAAACACCAGTTTACTAAACATCTTTAGATATAATTTGAAACAAAATAATGAAAATATTTCCCTGTTTGTCATATTTTAATTGAATTGCTTGCTTGCATTTATTGAGTTTTTGGTTTATTGCATTTCTTACTTTCTTAAGAACAATTATTCTGTTTGATTTTTTTAAAAATTAAACTTATAAATTTAATTATTAATAATCAGATTATGACCAATATTAACAGATAATAATCAGAAAAACCGATTATTATATTTTCTTCCCTATAACCAACTTATAATGACCCTAAGCATAATGGTAGTTTTTTAGAAGAGATAAACTATCTGTATTTCACACTGAATAGTTTGTTTTGCATAGAAATAGGACATTTTTCTAATTGAGCTTTTCCAATGGAAAACAAACATTAAGTGTTTCGTTAAACCAATGGAGTTAAACATAAGCTCGTTGATTTCTACAAATCAGTGTATTTTGACAACTTTTCTCTTTATTGTCACTGCACATTATTCACAAAAGCCATCTAGATTAATTTTTAGCATTAAATTAATTTCTTGTTGTAAAAAGCTATAACAAAAGATCCTTCAAATAAAGTATATTATTATAACTATTACTGTTGCTTTACACAGCTTCATGTTGGTATACCTCTCAGCTTGGGGAACTCACCAGTTCCCAGAGAGTCTGAAAGCTTTCTTCAGGACTCTTGCTGTTCCTAACAATGCTGCTTTCTGTGCTACTGCTCCTCCCCACTTTGGTACTCCCAACTCCTCCAAGTATCTCTTATGCTTCTTACTCACTGCTCCTAGTTCTCCTACTACTACTGGGACTACTTTGACCTTCTTTAACTTCCACAGCCTTTCTATTTCCTCTGCAAACTCCCTGTACTTGTCTATCTTCTCTTTCTCCTTGCTTTCTACATTCTTGTTCTTTGGTACAGCTATGTCTATTACTGTTCCTAATCTTTTCTCTTTGTCTACCACTACTATGTCTGGCCTCCGTGCTTCTATCACCTTGCATGTCTGTATGTTGAAGTCCCACAGTATCTTAATCTTCTCATTCTCGATGGCTCCCTGCAGCTTGTGCTCATACCACTTTTCTCCTGCTTCTAACCCATGCCGCCTGCTCAAGCTCCAATGTACCATTTTTCCTACCTTGTCATGCCTGAACTTATACTCATTCTGCGCCAACTTCTCACATCCTGCCATCAGATGATCTACTGTCTCACACTCTTTCTTACATAGCCTACACTTATCACTTACTTCTACTCTTCTGTCTATATGCTTCTTCACCCAGTTTGTTCTTATTGCTTGCTCCTGTGCTGCCATTATTAGTGCTTCTGTTTCTCTCTTCAGTCCTGCCTTCTTTAACCACTTGTTGCTCTCTTCTCT
>CABFPE010000518.1:214338-226326 GCA_900660155.1 Hofstenia miamia | reverse complement strand
ATCTATGTATGTCATAATTCTTTGCACTGTCTCAAGTGTGAAATTCTTGTTGAATGTTATGTGCACTGTGCTGTGCATATATGGTCTCTCAAGTGTCTCATTCAATTCTCTTGGGTAGCTTATTATGACATTGACCATTGGTCTTTTCATAGCATCCAGTACAATTGGTAGATTGCTGCCCTCTGTTTTTGATATCTTCCTGATGTGAGCTTTTGTTTTAGGTGACAGCTTTTTGTAGACATTGTTTCTCATTTTTAGAGTTCCCATGAAGTAGGGGTGCAGGGTTTCTCCATCTATTTTCAACATTATTTGTTCTCTTTCATTTGAGCAGACTGTTCTTTCTGATGTTGCTTCTGAGGGACATGTAGCTGAGTAATCTTTAATGGTCTACTGGTGCTTGGCTCACAGTCAAGTGAGTCAATGCTGATTGTCTCTACAGAGTCACCCTTGAATTGGCTTAGAGTTGACTCTTTCAGCAATCAAACAGCTGTGGGTTCTGTAGATACGTCAGCCTTGAATCACTTTCATATGCATACAGTTCTTCCCCCATTTACACCTTCTCCTGGAACTCTGTCTGTTCAACTGCCCTCAAATCAACATTGTGGACTTTTGGAGGGAAAGTTGGGCTGCTTCACCTCAGTTCTCTGTGTGCCATCAAATTGGCTTTGCAGATCTCTGGGAGTAACATCAGTTCTCTGCTTGCCCTCAAATCAGTGTTGCAGATCTCCAATGGGAGAGGCATTTTGTCTTTTTGTCTCCCTGCCCTCAAATCAGTGTTTGGACTACTTGGATGTCTCTTCACTCTGTGCCATCTATTAGTCAGTGCTTCATTCTCATTCCTTTCAACCTCAAATTAACATCTGGTTTGAGAACTTCTTTGTAGTTTCCTTCATGGATTGGATGTTGCCATTTCCTCTGCCTTCTGTTTGTGGCACACTCTCTTGCTCCTCAGTTGTTGCATTTCTCACAATTTGCCTAAATTCAGTGAGTAAATTTAAATCCCACACTTCAGGGTCATATACATATTTATCTCTTGCTGCCCTTCTGGGCAGTACTCTTGTTTGTAAGTTTTCATTATTGATATTTGTTTTGAATTCTTCATTGAAACATTCTTCCAGTAAACTGTCTAACTCATTCATATCATAAATAATCTCATTTCCATCAATTCAGTTTATTTTAAATTTGGCATTTTCATCTAATCTAGTTTCCTCAATGTCTGCCATTGCTCATTTTAAATTTTGAAAATGCAGTTATCTGCCATTGTTTAACATATACTCATTGTTTGGCAGTACTTGTGTTATCATGTATGGACCTGACCAAATTGTTTTAAGTTTTTGGACCTGGTTCATGTCTGTTAACTTTATGGATGTAAATGCATATATGTGTTGCCTATCTTATGTGCATGACCATAAATTTTTTTATTGTAATTCCATTGTTGTCTCACTGCAGACTTCTTTATATTATGGCACATTGTTTTGTGTATCACAGTAATTTGGTTTCTTAGTTGATTCACATATTTGTTGTCCATCTTCCCACTATAGTTGAAGTATTGCATTGAGAGTAGCATCACAGCTTCCCTTCCAAACATTGCCTTGAATGGTGTCATGCCCATTGTTGAATGTATGGATGTGTTATAAAAATACTCAACCATTTCAATTACATTTCACTACTTCTGTCCTCCTATCCTTGATGTTGTGAATCTTATCAGCTTAATTAAAGTCCTGTTCTATCTTTCCACTGTGCCATTTGCCTGTGGGTGANAATCTCTCATCATCTGTGTCATCTATGTTCAATTGTACTTCCCAGACTGGTAGCTCCCCATTTCTCTATGTTAATTCTATCAATTTGCTGTTGTGTTTTTGGGGATAGGATCAGTTGTGTTGACATTAGTAATGCTTCATCTTCAAGAATTTCCCTTTGTGTTTTTGTTATCATTTTGCAGACCTTGACAGGTTCTGTTATGCTGCCTCTTTGCATCATCTCTGCACTCTTTATTATTTTTATGAATGTGCACCATGGACTCCTCTCATATCACCTCATTTCTTCTTCTAACATTTGTTGTATGTTTTTCTCCTTAATCATTTTGACTATTTCTTTACTGTCAACAATTTTCATGTTTATTATCTTCTTTGTTGTTATCCAAGGCTCCATTTCTACTGTGTCTCTGATGTGGCACCCCACATAAATTTTCTCATGGGTTTGTCAAACAATGCAATTTCCTCTGGCACTATTCCTGTCTTATTTGCCATTTCCACAGTTGTTGTTCTCCCCATTGGGCTTTTATTTATTATGAGTCTGCTTATCATTTTTCAATTATCTGCATAGGCTCTTTGGATTTTTCTGGATATGTCATTTTCTCAACATGTCCTTCTAGTAACCAGTTCTTTGTTTGAGTATTAATTGGGGACTTCACAATTTCATACTTTTTTGCTTTTGTAAGCCTGTGTTGCACTGATCTTGATATTGGTAATCAAAGATCTTTTTCTTCTATTTTAAATATTGCTATCAACCACATGGATGTCCTGAATCTAATTTCTGGTGTGTTTTTCTCTTCAAATATCATATTCTTAAAATCTTTGTTAGTATTTAGCTCATATGCTCTATTTATCTCTGTCAGTGCTACCTCTATCATTTCATGATATTTCTTTGATGGTGCCTCTATATTTATTTTGGGCCATTGTTCAGTCATCTTCTTTTGTAGCTTCATCACTTTCCATATTTCTTCTATTTGTCCGATGTGCTCCTGTCTCTGCATGAGGCTGCATTTGATAAATAAAGTGTTGCTTTCTCCACATATTCTGCATTTGTTGTTAATATGATTGTCTTTGTTTTGTTTAAATAAGTCTATTGCTATGCATGGGTCCACCATTAGCCTACAGATTGCTACCCTATAATCTACTTGTAGATCAAAGCATATTAATTCTTTGTTTCTTTCTTCCATGGAAAAACATTTTCCAACCACATGGCTAGGTCATGCAAAAAGTCAGGGATTTCACTGAGGGTTGTCCTTGTGATGATTACAATTCTTGCTGAACTGTTGACATCCTGAATGTTTGATCTAGCTGCTTTTCTAAATTTTTGTTATATTCTTTTTCTTTTAGGATGTGAATGATTGTTATATTATCCTTGTTGATGTTAATCTCTGGTATCCCAGCTATCTGATCTATGTATGTCATAATTCTTTGCACTGTCTCAAGTGTGAAATTCTTGTTGAATGTTATGTGCACTGTGCTGTGCATATATGGTCTCTCAAGTGTCTCATTCAATTCTCTTGGGTAGCTTATTATGACATTGACCATTGGTCTTTTCATAGCATCCAGTACAATTGGTAGATTGCTGCCCTCTGTTTTTGATATCTTCCTGATGTGAGCTTTTGTTTTAGGTGACAGCTTTTTGTAGACATTGTTTCTCATTTTTAGAGTTCCCATGAAGTAGGGGTGCAGGGTTTCTCCATCTATTTTCAACATTATTTGTTCTCTTTCATTTGAGCAGACTGTTCTTTCTGATGTTGCTTCTGAGGGACATGTAGCTGAGTAATCTTTAATGGTCTACTGGTGCTTGGCTCACAGTCAAGTGAGTCAATGCTGATTGTTCTACTGAGTCACCCTTGAATTGGCTTAGAGTTGACTCTTTCAGCAATCAACCAGCTGTGGGTTCTGTAGATATGTCAGCCTCGAATCACTTTCATATGCATACAGTTCTTCCCCCATTTACACCTTCTCCTGGAACTCTGTCTGTTCAACTGCCCTCAAATCAACATTGTGGACTTTTGGAGGGAAAGTTGGGCTGCTTCACCTCAGTTCTCTGTGTGCCATCAAATTGGCTTTGCAGATCTCTGGGAGTAACATCAGTTCTCTGCTTGCCCTCAAATCAGTGTTGCAGATCTCCAATGGGAGAGGCATTTTGTCTTTTTGTCTCCCTGCCCTCAAATCAGTGTTTGGACTACTTGGATGTCTCTTCACTCTGTGCCATCTATTAGTCAGTGCTTCATTCTCATTCCTTTCAACCTCAAATTAACATCTGGTTTGAGAACTTCTTTGTAGTTTCCTTCATGGATTGGATGTTGCCATTTCCTCTGCCTTCTGTTTGTGGCACACTCTCTTGCTCCTCAGTTGTTGCATTTCTCACAATTTGCCTAAATTCAGTGAGTAAATTTAAATCCCACACTTCAGGGTCATATACATATTTATCTCTTGCTGCCCTTCTGGGCAGTACTCTTGTTTGTAAGTTTTCATTATTGATATTTGTTTTGAATTCTTCATTGAAACATTCTTCCAGTAAACTGTCTAACTCATTCATATCATAAATAATCTCATTTCCATCAATTCAGTTTATTTTAAATTTGGCATTTTCATCTAATCTAGTTTCCTCAATGTCTGCCATTGCTCATTTTAATTTTTGAAAATGCAGTAATCTGCCATTATTTAACATATACTCATTGTTTGGCAGTACTTGTGTTATCATGTATGGACCTGACCAAATTGTTTTAAGTTTTTGGACCTGGTTCATGTCTGTTAACTTTATGGGTGTAAATGCATATACTGTGTTGCCTATCTTATGTGCATGACCATAAATTTTTTTATTGTAATTCCATTGTTGTCTCACTGCAGACTTCTTTATATTATGGCACATTGTTTTGTGTATCACAGTAATTTGGTTTCTTAGTTGATTCACATATTTGTTGTCCATCTTCCCACTATAGTTGAAGTATTGCATTGAGAGTAGCATCACAGCTTCCCTTCCAAACATTGCCTTGAATGGTGTCATACCCATTGTTGAATGTATGGTCATGTTATAAAAATACTCAACCATTTCAATTACATTTCACTACTTCTGTCCTCCTATCCTTGATGTTGTGAATCTTATCAGCTTAATTAAAGTCCTGTTCTATCTTTCCACTGTGCCATTTGCCTGTGGGTGATATGCCATTGTTCTCTCACTTACTATTTCCAATAGTCATGACATTTCCTGAAATAGACCACTTTTGAATTGCGGCCACTTGTCTGTAATTATTGTCTGCATTGGACTGAACTTCAGTATCCACTCCTTCATTACTATCTCTGCAGTTGTTTCCACCATTGTGTTCTTCATCAGGACCATCCTTGCATATTTGGTAAAGTTATCCACCATTACTAGTAGGTGTTGTTATCCTTCTTTGTCTCTCAAGAGCATCTCCAAGTCTATATGTACAATTTCATTAGGCTGAGTTGCTATGATCTTTTCTAGTGATGCTCTCTGGGTTGGGAAATGCTGCTTGTTATTTAGGAGGCAAATTGTGCATTTATTAATTACCTCCTCTGTAACTTTTCTGACCACCATCATGATAAACCTTGCATTGAAAGTGCTTTCTGTTTGTGTGATGCCTAAATGGCCCCTCTCATGCACCTTCCTTACTAGTTCCCTTTTGTAATATTCTGGGATTGTGATTCTGTTGTTGTGTGATTCCACATATAGGAGTCCATTTTTGTTTGTCTTCCATTTGTATCTCTCATAGTAGCTCACTTTTAGTTTTGATAGTTTTAGTTGTGGTTCTTGCAGCTTTTTTATGATTTCATTCAGTATAACATTGTCCTTTTGCTTCTCTATGATCTCTTGCTCTGATATCTCTTCCTTGGTAATGATTGGTAGGACTGCTTGCCCTTTTTTATCAACATTTATTTCAGGTAGTCCTTTGTACTCTGTATGTGGTAAGAATTGGAATTGTTTCTTTCCACCATCTTCCTTTGCTGCATCTCTTTGGTACTCTGGGAGTGCAGCCCAGAAATCCAGATTAGTGTGTAGTGTTCCTCTTTTGTGTTCAATGGTGAAAGTAAATTCATTTAGATACTCAATCCATCTTGACACTATTCCTGATTTGTCTCCCAAGAACTTCTTCAGCCATGCCAGGCCTCTGCTATCTGTGTACCCTGAATTCTCATCTGATTAAAAAGTGCCTAAATTTCTTAATTAGGGCTAACATCTCTAGTTTTGTTGAGCCATAGTTCTCACTCAGCTTCAGTTTGCAGCTAAAGAATTGTATTGGCACTTCTTTGTCATTTTTCATTTGTCCTAGTGTTGTTCCAATTGCCACCTTGCTTGTGTCACTGTCCAAGATGAATGATTCATTGTAATCCAGCATGTTCAGCAATGGCAGTTTTGCTAGTTCTTCCTTTATATTGTCCAGTTCCTCTTGTTCCTTCCATGTCCATATAAAGGTACTGACTTTCTTATTAGTCATATCATTTTTCCAGTGATGTTAGGTATGAATGTTCTGTAGTAGTTGAAGAAACCCATTATCCTCTGTATATCTTTCTTGTTATTCAGTTTCTCTATCTTCCAGATCATATCTCTCACATTATCCTTCAGGCATATCAGCCCTTTTTCTATTACTCATCCCAAGAATATGATCTTCTCCTTCAGTATATCACATTTATTTCCGTTGATTTGCAGGCCTGCTCTTTCTAAAATTAAAAGTGTCCTTTCCAGCTTTTTGAGGTGTTCTTCTATGGTGTTACTCGTCATGATGATATCATCTATGTATGCATTCACACCTTCTTCCATTTTATGTTTCTTGTTCTCTAGTACCTTTGTTATATATCTCCGAAAAGTCACCTTTGCATTAAACAATACAGACGCCATATAAATCCACTCATACAGCCTGTATGGTGTGATGAACACTGTTTTTTTGATATCTTCTTCTTCCATCCACACCTGCCAATACACTTTACATAGATCTATCAATGTAAAGTATTTGTGCTTACTTGCTTTGTACAGCATGTCTACTATTCTTGGAAGTGGGTAAGAGTCTTTTTTTCATTACTTCATTTAGTTTCTGAAAATCTATACACAACCAGTACTTCTCTCACTGCTTTATGAAAACTGTTGGTGCCATGTATGTGCTTTCACTAGGTCGAATTATTTTGTTGTTGATCAGTTCATTTAGTATCCTGTTGTATTCATCTTTCATTTACTCTGGTACTCATCTCACCAGCAGNTGTATTTGTCATTTTTAATTATGATTAGTAGTGGCTTGCATCTCAGTACAATTCTTTGTTTCTGAATCTGCTTCAGGTTAGGTTTCTCCTAAATGGTAGTAGCTGACTGCATGCTTTGTTGGTAGTTGGCGTTTCCATTGCATGTTTTACCTTGTCCATTTCCTCAGTTATATCATAGTTGCATTTCTTACTTCTTTGACTTTAAGTAGTGAATCAGAATATCAACTTGTTGTTGATTCTTCTTTGTTCTTTAAAATGTTATAGTCACCATGTAGCATCCACTACCAAGCTTTAACTTAAATTAATTAATTCCTTTTGAATGTAATTCTGTGTTAAATGTGGGTAGGGATGTACTTTCACCAACTGCTTTACTCTATTAACACTTGTAGTTAACTTTGATTAATTCTGTGGTAATTGAACACAATTTAGGTTTGGATCAACTGTAGCAGTTTCCCTATTGACTGATCTTCCATGAGTCCTCTAGCCAACTCCAATTTCTGAATTCTCCACCACTTAGTCATCTTCACTGCCAATGGATTGTCTCCAAATCTCAGCTCAATGTTTTTTCCAGTGATGTTAGGTATGAATGTTCTGTAGTAGTTGAAGAAACCCATTATCCTCTGTATATCTTTCTTGTTATTCAGTTTCTCTATCTTCCAGATCATATCTCTCACATTATCCTTCAGGCATATCAGCCCTTTTTCTATTACTCATCCCAAGAATATGATCTTCTCCTTCAGTATATCACATTTATTTCCGTTGATTTGCAGGCCTGCTCTTTCTAAAATTAAAAGTGTCCTTTCCAGCTTTTTGAGGTGTTCTTCTATGGTGTTACTCGTCATGATGATATCATCTATGTATGCATTCACACCTTCTTCCATTTTATGTTTCTTGTTCTCTAGTACCTTTGTTATATATCTCCGAAAAGTCACCTTTGCATTAAACAATACAGACGCCATATAAATCCACTCATACAGCCTGTATGGTGTGATGAACACTGTTTTTTTGATATCTTCTTCTTCCATCCACACCTGCCAATACACTTTACATAGATCTATCAATGTAAAGTATTTGTGCTTACTTGCTTTGTACAGCATGTCTACTATTCTTGGAAGTGGGTAAGAGTCTTTTTTTCATTACTTCATTTAGTTTCTGAAAATCTATACACAAACAGTACTTCTCTCACTGCTTTATGAAAACTGTTGGTGCCATGTATGTGCTTTCACTAGGTCGAATTATTTTGTTGTTGATCAGTTCATTTAGTATCCTGTTGTATTCATCTTTCATTTACTCTGGTACTCATCTCACCAGCAGTTTTATCAGTTTGTTTGTTGTCTTGCCTATAACTTGTCCCATGCTTATCTCTCCATAGTTGAATATCCATTTATGTCTCTTTAGTACTGCTCTGAGTTTTGCAATTGCTTCCCATTCAGATGTTGATATTCCTCTTCTAGTAACTGTGGTGTCCTGTACTTGTCTTCTCCATTTGCTTTTGTCCTATGCCATCAAATCAGCTGTTGGGAGTACTCACTACATGGATGGTTTTTGTCCACTTGCCCTCAAATCAGCTGTGTGGAGTACCTACTGTTTTCATTTGTAAGACTTCAAATTGACCATACAAACTACTCTGCTCATCAATGTCTTCCATTGCCTTCCAAATGGCTTTGATGCTAGATTTGACATATTTTCTGAGTATTCTCATGTTGGTTTTTTTCACATTAGCATTGCAATTTGTGGCATTCAGTATCAGAATCCTTCCCTTTTTGCTTTTTATGGCGCACATGCTTGATGGCATTGATACTCTTTTTGAGTTAATTCCTTTGTTATCATAGATCATTATTTCCTCTGTAATCTTCTCTCCTGTTTGGATTGTATGCATCCTCCATTGGTTTTGCAATTGCTTCCCATTCAGATGTTGATATTCCTCTTCTAGTAACTGTGGTGTCCTGTACTTGTCTTCTCCATTTGCTTTTGTCCTATGCCATCAAATCAGCTGTTGGGAGTACTCACTACATGGATGGTTTTTGTCCACTTGCCCTCAAATCAGCTGTGTGGAGTACCTACTGTTTTCATTTGTAAGACTTCAAATTGACCATACAAACTACTCTGCTCATCAATGTCTTCCATTGCCTTCCAAATGGCTTTGATGCTAGATTTGACATATTTTCTGAGTATTCTCATGTTGGTTTTTTTCACATTAGCATTGCAATTTGTGGCATTCAGTATCAGAATCCTTCCCTTTTTGCTTTTTATGGATCACATGCTTGATGGCATTGATACTCTTTTTGAGTTAATTCCTTTGTTATCATAGATCATTATTTCCTCTGTAATCTTCTCTCCTGTTTGGATTGTATGCATCCTCCATTGATATGGTTGCAGCATTACTTCTTCCTCTAGTTTGAATGTTATTGTTGACAGCTTGCCTTCTTGTTCTTTGATTTTGAATTCCTCCTCCTTTATCTTGATTGTTCTATTCAAATAATTTATTATGCATCTGTTCTTAGTTAAAAAATCATCACCCAGTATCACTTCATATGGTAACAAGTTGTTGTGATTATCTATCACTACTAGCAATTGTTCAAAGGTGGTGTTTGCTATTCTAATTTGTACTGTGTTTAATTTTCCTTTTGTGTCTATGTATTCTCCTGATGCATTGATTAGTCTTTTGTTTGATCATTCAAGGTCTTCTTGTTTAAACCCCAGTTTCATTGCACATTCATCAGTTATAATAGATGTCACAGCTCCTGTATCAATTGTTGCCTTTGTCATCACTCCATTTATCATTATCATTATTGTGTTAATGTTGTCCAGATTTGTCATAATCATTATCAGTGCTCAGTTTTTTGGAGTTGGCGCTCAAGCTAGTTTTCCTAATTCATTTTCCGTTTGTGCATCTTCAACCAATTCTGATTCAGATTTGATGACACCTTTGTCTTTGTAGTACACTTCCTCTTCTCTGATCATATTGATCTGTTTTTTGCACTCATCTTTTCTGTGCCCCTTCTTTCCACAACTGTAGCACTTTATGTCCCTTTCTCATACTTTCTTTGCCTTTCTCTCTTTTCCTTTTATTTTAATAAATTTTTCTGTTTTATTTTCATTGTAGGGTTTGGAATTCACTGTTTGTGACTTGTAATTATTCCGACATTCCATTGGTTTTTCTTTGTGCCATACCACTTTTTCATAGATGCAGGCATTGTTTTCAATTGTTGCCTGGATATCCACTGCCTTCTTATCATCTTCTCTAGTTTGTTGTCCACAGTGCATTTGATTTCAAATTTGATTCTGATGTTCTCTGGCATTCCCTTGCAAATGTGCAAGAAGAGGTCATACTTCAAATATTTGTTTCCTCTGGAGCTAAGTGTTACTAGTCTTTCCACTTGCTGAATGTAGTTTTGTATATCATCTGTTTTTCTCATTTTTGTCAAGTTCAATATGATTCAGTACTGGTTTTTGAAGCTTTCCTTTTCATAGTACTCTAAGAAGTCTCCAATCAGTAGTTTGTAATTTTGTTTGTATTGGTATCCAGCAGCAAATAATGTTGGGATGCTGCTCCTGTAAGGTATAGTGGGAATCTTGCAGCAGCTGCTTGCTGGCTGGCTTTCTCTCAGCCATCATAATTTTGAACATTTGAAGCCATTTGACAAACATTGGATTATAGCTGTCGACCTTTTCATTAAATTTTGCCAAGGTTGCCTTGCATTGTATCATGTTGTTGTTAATATTCTCTGGTAAAATAGAAGTCTTGAAGGTTGGTTGCTTCTGTGTGTTTATATTTTTGTTTATTGTAAATTGGTCAGTTACTGCTTTTGTGATTTCATCAATGATTTTCTTCTTCTCATATTCTTAATCTTCATTGTCAAAGTTTTTCAACAGTTTTTTTGAAATTGACTGGTGATGCTTGTAAGTTCCTTTCTTTTATCTGTTCAAGTGTTGCTTTATGTGTAGATAAGCCCTTTTGGTTTTCCTCTTTGTCCCTCTGCATCATTCTAAGTTTATGTCTGAGTTCTTCTAACTCTCATTCTTGTGCTTTACAATCTTCCTCTCTGCCCATTTCCATTAGTCTGAGTTCATCTTTGAGTTGTTCTAGCTCTTGGGCTTGTGGATCATTATCTTGTATTAACTGTCTATTTTTGTTTTCTAATTGTTAGCGTGTTTTCTCCCATTTTTCATTTAGTTCTTGAAAATGTTTGTTCAATTCTGCCAATTGGTTTGTTAGTATCTTGATGTTTTTCTGGAAATCTTTGTTCTGATTTTCCAACCAGCTATCCATCTCTATCTTGAGCTCACTTAGTGCATTTTCACTATGTTGTTCTAGTTCTGCAACTTTTTCTGTTAGCAGTTGTATCTCGCTTCTCAATATTGATTCTGTTTCATTGTTCTGAACTGAGAATATTTAGAATTTCTATTGAACTTTCCTCTGGGGACATGTGTAGTGTCTCTGATTCTGTGGGGGATCTGTCCATTTCTGAACGTGATCTTCTTGGGGTAGTGGTTGTTCTGCTTGTGCCTTTCTTGGTGCTTCCTTTCTTTCCTCTTGTATTTGTCATTTTTAATTATGATTAGTAGTGGCTTGCATCTCAGTACAATTCTTTGTTTCTGAATCTTCTTCAGGTTAGGTTTCTCCTAAATGGTAGTAGCTGACTGCATGCTTTGTTGGTAATTGGCGTTTCCATTGCATGTTTTACCTTGTCCATTTCCTCAGTTATATCATAGTTGCATTTCTTACTTCTTTGAATTTAAGTAGTGAATCAGGATATCAACTTGTTGTTGATTCTTCTTCGTTCTTTAAAATGTTATGGTCACCATGTAGCATCCACTACCAAGCTTTAACTTAAATTAATTAATTCCTTTTGAATGTTATTCTGTGTTAAATGTGGGTAGGGATGTACTTTCACCAACTGCTTTACTCTATTAACACTTGTAGTTAACTTTGATTAATTCTGTGGTAATTGAACACAATTTAGGTTTGGATCAACTGTAGCAGTTTCCCTATTGACTGATCTTCCATGAG
>CABFPE010000518.1:190081-214213 GCA_900660155.1 Hofstenia miamia | reverse complement strand
CCACTTAGTCATCTTCACTGCCAATGGATTGTCTCCAAATCTCAGCTCAATGAAGTAGCTTATGTGTTCCCTATCCTAACTCAGTGCAACCCTCAAGGCTGGATGTAACTGACTTAAAACTCAATTTGTAATGTGTAATTTGTACTTGCAACCTGGCAATTAGCTGCTTAATAAATATTTATTTAGCCATTACCAAAAAATATTGGCTTTAAATAATTTAAATAATTAAATAGATAATTACTTGCAGCTTCCTAACTTACATTTAATTAGTAATACATGCTTGGTCTCATTATCAGTCTATTTATAGGTCTCCTACATTGTCTAGTTAATATAAAATATAATAACCTACAATTGGTTATCCAACTGTTTCTCTGAAGTTTCATTATTGCATACATGTTGTTGAAACAATTGATAGTCAGCTAAATGGAGAAAGTCCTAATCATACCCTTAACCTAAATGCAGTTTCATGGTTTGGATCAAGGACCCTCAAATCACTCCCAATATGTATCTCACCACTACTAATGCATTTACCATTTAGCTTGACATTCTGAAATAATAAGCAAACCAAATTAAATCTAAAGATAAAATTTTTGAAGAATTTACTTCAACAGTTTCTCCAAATGATTTTCTCTATTTATAGTTCCAGATCAAAAAGTATCTGTTGATTTGAATTTTGAATCATTTGCCAAGATGGCTAAAAATATTGGAAGTGATATTGCCCCCTCCGTTTTGCCAAATTGTTTCAACAAGTACTATTTGGTAATGTTCTCTCTTAGTTGCATTTTACAAAATTAATGATGCTAAACTTAAATTGATTTTAATTTACAATTAATACTAATTTAATAATAATTCAATTCGATGTTAATCTTCTCTGACCTACTAATCTCTTTCTTAGTTTCCTTTTTGCAGCATTGATTCTTGGATTATGCTACATTAACATATATATAATTATAATATAATTTAAAAAATACATCAGTATCCTCACCATAGCTATATTCAGTAACACTGTTTTTAAATGTTTGTGATTGATACCAATATAATATTTAATGTTTTGACTCTTACTGATTCATTTTAAGTCATTTGGTCCAATGCCATCTTCTCACCTCAATTCGAATTGCAATGAGGAAAATATTTTATGTACATGTCTCATCTAATCATATCATGATCACTACCAGTACCTTATGAGCTATGTTCCATGGTTTTGTCTGGCATTCATGAGTCTCCATTGCAATAGCAGAATAATAAACACTTTCAACCAAAGGGTGTGTTGTGCACATGAGCTTTTGACTTACTGCTACAACTTTTTTTGAAGAGGGCATTCCCTTGGCTGTGGACCTGGTTCCAGAAAATTAGAATTTAAAAAACACACTTTTAATGTTATTATAATTTTAAAAATTAGCTATGTATAGGAAAGTACTCATTATAATTATTCGCAAACATTTTGAGTTTAATGTTATTTGGAATCTGGGATGCTATTTTTTGCATTTTTAGTTCAAAAATTCAAACTAGAAAATTCAGAAATTCTCAAAATTTCGCGAATTAAAACTCGCAAAAATCACAATTGTTAATATATAATATGACTTTGCATATGCTCAGAAATATTTACAAATTCACTAAATACAATATTTTAACTTGGAATTCCGAGCGCATAAAAAGTTAAAATGTATGTATCTATTAACACTAAGAATTAAATATGAATGTAATAGTATTAAATCAGAAATCCTGTCTACCTTTCTGTGTTGAAAAACAAAATATCGGCATTTGAAAAATAGCATGTTGCTGAAAATCATTATACAATACATCTGCAAAAAAATTTACATTGCTAAATCTAGCCTGCTACAGTGTCATGTGATGCGCAATGCAATGTGACCATTGAAAAGCAGTTTGCATAGTAATTAAGACACATATACTTAGAACAAGAGAAGACTTTTATCAATGAGAGTAGACTCACGCAATAAGTCTACCAATAAATAGCTTTGATATACTTTATAAAATATAATTATTTTCATATTTTACAAAAATGTATAAAATGCCTAGAAATACTAAAAAATGTTCAAAAAAACAATTATTTAAAAAAAATTCGCAAAAATTCAATAAATTCTCAAAAGTTGTAACCCAAAGTGTGGACTATACAATGACTGTTAAAATCAAATCAATTAATTCCTTTCTCAGAAATTATTTCAATTAAGAAAGGTAGCACTTACAATTGAAACAGTAAGTTTTGCCATTTTAAATCTATACACATATAGTCAATATTGAGGGTGGTTACAAAAATTATTGCCCAAAAAATCCCCTACAGGAACACCTACAAGCCAAAGTTTCATATGTGGTGTGATCTGGGGATGCCCTTCTAAGGCAAGGCCTGCCAATCATAGAATCTTGTATGTTCAGTTACTAAGGTAAACAGTTCTTTCCTATATATATATATTTAAGGATTTTGGTTCACTTAAGCAAGACATAGAAGAAGTGGGTGTTGTTTTCAGTCGCAATATGTTATCCAGCATGGATAATTTATTCAGCCTTTTTCTTTGCTGGTTGATGGCAATGATAGAGCCTTTGACTTGTTAGATGTTCTCAACTACCTTTGCACAATTAAATTAATAAATTTACGGTATTGGCAGTGGTATGTCTCTAACAAACTATACAAATATGGTTCTCATCTACTCGCTTAGTCTTCATGCCATTGAATCAACACTTCCTTATTATATGGTCAAGTACCCCACTGCTTTGAAACACACTTGAATCGTCCTAATTCCAAAGGCCTCATTGCTAAGTATTGAAGAATTACGTTCAATTTCCACGCATGCTTCCATGCCTGAAGCATCTGTCCACATACCAATATGCTTATCGTAGCAACAATTTCTCTCATACTATTACTGAATAGAATTACTGAGTTACTGCATAATTTCCATGGTGCACTTATCTAAGTTTTATACTTAGGCAATGCTTTCAACACGATACCTCATCAAAAGCTACTAAGCAATTTAAAAGTATTGAAGGTTCCACGTGTATTATTCAGTTGGCTCTCTAGTTATTTATCCGATAGGTGATTTTCTGTTTGTTATGGTGGTGAATTCAATGGGAAACGTCGCATGAGATGGATGGTATTTGATATTTGATATTATAAAATATATTTAGGCTGAAATTTGCAGTTAGTGAATTTAATTCAGTAAATTTTTTTGTTTTGCATATCCTTGTTGCACATTTAGTCCTATTTCTTAGAGATTGAGCCTAGCTTTTCACAAATTTAATAATTTTATTTTAACTGTGTTCCATGGGATGAGACAGGCATAAATTGCTATAGGATAAAATGGAATAGAAAAATATTCTATGGACAAGCCTGATTTTTGTTAATCATTCACTCATACCTGGCAAGAAAGTACCCCACTGTCTGCTTATTCTGTAGATATGTTAAGGAAAGTGTTTAATGTGTGTATCCTATCTCCCATGTAGCCACCAAGTGGTCAACTGGTGGGAAATGAGTGTCATGGGCGCGATACCAGTAGTGGCAGGAGTGGCAATTACAGCAACTCGTAGCCACCAGTGGACCACTAGTGACATCTGATTTACTTTTAATCATAAATAGTATATGAGCTAATGCTTGCAAGTAAAGTATTATTCATTATTATGTTTCCTAGATCTCAAATATATAAAATTCATTGTGAAGAGCTTTTTGCAATTTTCTGTATGCAAAAATTATAAGATACATGTGCAGAATAAAATTTCAAAATAATTTATTCATGATTATTCGCGGACTTTGAAATTAATGTCTATATGAGTACTTCAAATTGGGCAAAAGTTATTTTTAACTATTGGAAAAAAATAATGTTTAAAAATTGCAATTTCTTATAAAATTGAAAATTAAATTTAAATTTGGCATTTTTGTATGCTTGTTCTTATTGGTTTTATCTATCATTTATTGTTGTAATTGGTTTTCTGTCATTTTTTATTCTATGTTTTTATTATTTTTTTGTGCTATGGGTATTAGTTCTTCAGCTTAGTTGTTGTATGTACAAGTATTTCTCCTTACTAACAACTGCAAATGACATGCGCACACAATTTTTTGTAAGTGTTATCTAGTAAAGAATAAATGCTAATATATTATTTATTATAGATTTACAACTTATCAAAATCTGCTTGAAAAATTAAAGTTTTATCCTAAGCACTTAGAGACACTAAACTTCTGTACAGACATTGTACCTAAGTAAATTTGAAAAATAGAATGATAAGTTGCATAAAATAAGTCAAAGTAAATCACAGATTGGGTTTAAATTTTATAGTAGTAGCAATAAAATGCTTTGATATAAATCCGGAGCCTAATTTGAATTTTTCATTTATTTCCTTTTTGCCTTTGCATATTTTTTATTAAAGTATTTGACAATTTTCGACGATAGTCTGTTAACCTAATTTTAACCAAAAGATCATATTTAACCCCCACTACAAAGTTCATTGTGGTAGCACTTGGACAGAGTGCATTGGAAGGATTAAGGGACTATCGCCCATATAAATTCATTTCTTTCACTCATTGAATGAAAATAGATGAACAAGTATTTTGTGTTATTGTAAAAAATCCTATACTAAATTTGATCCCTGTTACACAATAAAAAATATTTCAATTGGAATAACTTGAATTATGATGAGATCAAGTTGTTTATGACCACAGAAGGCATCCGCTCCATCACATCAAAACTGCTTTAATTTAATTTATCATATCCGCTTATCAAATGTAGTAGTAGGTGAAGAGAATTTGCACTTTCTAGCGATCCAAATACACAGTATCAGTAAGAGCACGTTTCATTCATATTTCATTAGCTTTGTCTTGATTAATAAATTTGACACTACTTACCCATTAATTTTACCTTAAGTCTCTTAAAAAAATGTTGAAAAGTAACACTATCTTTGCACTGACTCTTTCAACTATATTTTGGTTCCTTTACAACGACATGACATTGGAGGGCAATTTTCTTTCCATTTAATACCTGAATTTGTAGTATATATTTATCAATTTTCTAGAATCCTACTATCAATTAGTCAACTTCTTCCAATCAATTTCTAAGGACAATCAATCTGTTGGATCTGGATGATCACAATGAGTGGTAAAAGTGGAAGCAGTATTTTGGGTATGTGTAGAGTTGAAACCTTAAAGGAAATTTTCTGAATCATTTTCATGAGCAGGCTGCTGTAGATCATTGAAATACCAAAGCTGCATTATGAATTTATAGAGTAATAAATAGATAAAGTTTTGTAGAATGCAAGTTTTTGTATTTACTAATATGCGGTTACATTTGAATATAATTACATACTTATAGAAATATTGAATATTTTAAAATTCAGTTTTTGGACATGAAGCCATGTATTTTTTGATGTTCGGCATATCATTCACTCTATCGTATACGTTCTGAAGATTGGGGTATCTATTGTAATATTCCTCAAGCTCATTGGGAAAAGCGTGAACTTCTTAACAAATGCAGTGAAATACTGAAATGCAAGTAAATAATTCCACAACAAGTATTAGTCAGTGTTCAGAAATGGTGCAGCACATTTGAATGTTTGTATACATCCAAATCTATGCAAAGTATGAAAATTCAATGATTTATGATGAAATCATTCTACCAACTACATATTACTATTGCAATAATCTTGTTATCTCACATGAATGGAATTCAAAAATTCTTACTGCTTAAATTATGATTCCAAGTACAAGATTAAACATACTTGAAGATTAAATAAATTACTGTTGGTGCCACAATATACACGATTAAAAGTTCAAATCTATGGTAATTCTTTTAAAACAAAATGTGCTTTGTGGATTTCTCACTTTCCACCTAACTAGATTTAGGACAAAACAAACATTGACACGATTAGAAAAAATTTGGATCATCCCCATGAAATTCAGATGTCATTAGAATAAGAAGCTGAATCTGAATCCTTTCAATTGCAGGAAGGTGAAAGAACTGGAGATTGTTTGCTATGACTCTAGAAGATGCACTAATCTGGCTAAAGAAGAAGAAGATAATCGTTTTACTATAATGAGCAGACAACGCATATTATTATGTGATCTAATGAATTATTTTTTGCAGAAGCAAAAAAATGCTAAAAGATTAGCAAATAAAGCGAGAAAAAACTGAATAAAATTTAAAATTGATAAGAACATTACTATTTTACAACGACTTTGTGTGGTTTATTTTCAATTTGAACATTGGGCGTAGTTTCAATGTATTTAAACAAAGAGCCTTATTTGTCACAATATGAGCCAATTCCTAGGTATAGTCACTCAAATTGAAGAATATTTTCTAAGAATAAGAATAATGCAGAATAAATTGTTAGCATATCGTCAGAGCAATCATTAGTTGCTGTATGCATGTGAAAACTTGCGCATGCCAATCAACATCAAACGTCTTTAATATTGGCACCTCTACCCTAATTTAACGCTAAAAATTAGTTTTATTGAGCATCCATTTTAAATCCAGAAATGGACTTTATTTACTTTTGGTTATCGTATCTTAAGTAAAAAGATGAAAAGAGCAGAGCAAAATATTTCAGTGTTCTCAAATGAGTTAGTGTAAACATGTCGTGATTCGTGAATAAAATTTGGCATTTTGTTTTCAATACTTATTTCTAAATTTGAGACAAAAACATGCCAAATTTTCTATGTGTTTGTTTGAGTGAGAGACATTGCAATCTATTTGCATAATTTGCAAAATATCTCTACGAATTTTGCGTGCAGATTAACCAGTGCGAATGCCTTAAAAAATGAACATTGAATGTTTATTGTCATAACAAACTAGGCTTTTTGTTTTATAGTTTGTGCGGTATTGTGACAAAAGGCCATTTGTTGCACACTACTGTTAGATATACATATATATATATATATATATATATCGGTGCAATGACAATTTATTGCACGTACTGTTGATTGATATTCAAAATGCTAGCCGAATTTCAGCTTAAGCAATAAATTAGTCCAGATTGCCTACCCAACCTTTGATGTCAAATTGTCTTACCGATAACAGAATATTAGTGTTTAAGTACTATTTGCAAAAATGCAATAAAAAATCAAAAAACGGAAAAAAATTGTGTATTTTTTTAAATACGTTTTGTGTTTTAAATTATAAATAAATTACATGAATACTAAATTACAAAGAAACTAAGAAATATACTTAAAACGGAATGTTTTACACACGTTTCTTAAAAGGAGAAGCTTTAGTGACATACCTGATCTATTTACGGGAGTCATGACATTGTGAAATCCTCTAGCAAAAAAGAATCTACAAAAATTGTAATTTTCTCTTTAATGGTTGTGCTTGTATTGAGGTAGCAATTATTCCATTTTATATGCGTATCATATCTAAAATAAGTCGCGTAGAAGAAATTTCTCCTCTTATCGATAAACCGCAGCATTAAAGAGGTATCTTGGGCATCAAGGAGGCTAGAGTTTGAAAAACATTTTCAATATATGAGTTTTGTATGTAGTAGAGAATTATTGTACATTTTCAAATTTCTGTAATTTGCATAAAAATCTGTTTACAAGAATAGCTTGTCAAGCACAGACAGCTTATTAAACTTGAAGTTCAAGGGCTTAGCCAAATTTTACTAAAAAATTGTTTAGGAAAACGCGTTATCTCGTAGGCCAATTTTTAAGATAAGTCCATGACTTCTTTAAAAGTCTATTTACTAGAATAGTTTGTCGAGCCCAGATAGCTTATTAAACTTGAAGTTCAAGCATTTAGCCTAATTTTACTAATTTTTCTTAGAAAAACGCGTAATCTTCTCGTAAGTCACCCCTAAAGATAAATATCTATATTTGTATAGCTACTATTTGTAAATCTGAGCGGGTTCAATTAGAAAATTAAGTGCATGAAAAAATTTAACATCATCAATCACTAAGTACTTTTCTGAAAGCGTCTTAGCTTTGCTTAGAGGGGCAAAATGGACAAGGAACGAAGTTTTTCCTCATAAATTTAACATGTTTTGAACTATTTGAAGAATTAACTTAATTGCAACAATCCTAACATCTACGTCAAAGAAAACACATGTCTGAAAGTTACTAGTTTTGATTCAGTTTTCAATAAAGAAAGAAAAAGAAATTTTTAATGTGTCAACATAAACTCAACAATTGAAATCGATAAGAGGTTTCTTTTCCAGGTTATAAATAAAGTGTAGTTTTTGAAACAGCAGTGTTGTCAGTTTCACAAAAAAATTTTGGTTCCAACAGTCTTAATAATTTTCAGTTTTGAAATGAATTAATATCTAGGCAATCCTTAACTTGTGGGTAATGTTTAAAAGTGCGGTCTGTACAAAATTCCTGTTTTGCAGTAGAGACAAAAAAAACAGTTCTTGTCATACTTGACATTGGAATTTTAGAAAAATGGTAATGCCCTACGAAATAACCTGTAATTATGAGTAGTTATAAGCACATATGAAAATCTTAGAAATTTAATCTTTCCTATTTTTACATAAAAAACTACAAAAAGTAAAAATTGAAAAAATTGAACAGGAGACACTTTTATACAATAGCGACGAACTATAGTTCTACTATTTTATAAAATATTAATTTAAGTTTGTTTATTAAGTGCAAACAGCCGTCGATCAAATTCTAGTGATATATTTTTGCAAATTCAAATTTAACATACTTTCATGTACGGTATTATTAACAAAAAATATAGCAGATTTTTTAAAATGTACAATAATTATAATAGCCAAAAATTATAAAATTGTGCAAAAATTAGTTTTACAGTAAACTAAAACGTCGCAAAAATTTAAGAAATTGATAAAATTCATAGTTGTGAAATTCCCTCTGTCCTAAATATGCCACTGGTCCTATGTAACAAATTTTCAAAACCCTTCTATTATAAAATATTCATTACCATACACTTTCAGAATGCACAGATTTTTAATATATAATTGTAAAGCTAAGTTAATGATGCATATTAAACTGCTAAGTGGATTTTTATTGGGTTTACTTATGTTTTGTTGCAGTAATGAATTGACACCTGCAATATGCCGAGTACCTCATTTTGAAGATGATATGGACAGTACTGCTTCTAAATAGTAAGTTGACTGTTTCTATTAAAGTTCCCAACGTAATTTTTTATGTTTAATAAATGAAGGCAAAAAGTCTCCTTTGATTGAATTGGAGTTAATTAAATTTAACGGGTGAATACTTATCAAAAGCCTACAATATCACCTCAAGCCTTCGCAACATTTTCTATAACACAGTTAATCGTATTTAGCTTCAGATTTAATAATAATTCATGTAAAAATGTAGATAGATCTTTGAAATATGCACTAATTCCACACGGATCACTATTAAAATATTTTGCTAAATATATTGTAAAATCCAAATACGCTTGCCCTGTGTTTTGGACCTAATACACACATGTATTGGAATTTATTACAAATAAATATCAAAGCATGCAAAATTAGAAGTTTATATCGATATTTGCCTCAGAATAACAAATTGCAATATTAAAAGTGCTATAGCTCTAAATACCAAATTTCCCTTTGATTTTTACGTACTAATTCAATATTTTACGAAGCCATCTAGCGAATTTTGAAAAATGAGATTTCGTGTAATAGTAATATTGGAGCCTTTATAATATAAATATAACAAAATAGAAAAATTTGTAAGTATGACTTTCATTTACTTTGACATAGCTGCCCTGCTGAGCATAAATGAAGGACAGCAAAACGCGGTACTTTGGTATTTAACAATTATTGTTACAGTCGTTTAATTATTCTTATTAGTACAATCTCAAAATATAGTCAAAATTGAACAATTGTTAGTTCAAAATAGGTATCCTTAATTGTAGCAAAATTCAACACCCGTACATTAAAGGAATATTTAGTAATTTTGATTGGCAAATAAGAGGAGCGCAATTTAAGACATGTTATGACAGCATTGTAAATACACTTTGAAAGAATAATTAGCCTTTCGTATTTCGAATCCAAAGTATATCGCTGTGTAAAAAAATGTCATCCAATAAGGGTTAAACAATAGATTATTGAAAAATTATATCTAATATGTGTTTTATGAAATATATTACACAAATGAAAGTTTACTAATTATTTTCTAAAGTATTTTTCGAGAACATCCACGCTTCTAACATTACTGGCCCAGTTGTTTTGCGATCAGGTTCAGTAACTGTTGCCAGTTATTCGTACAAGGAAATCAAATCCGTACTCGAATGCTACACCAGCTCCTATCAATGTACTGACAATGAAGTTTGGACTGTAGATTTTGAAGTAGTCATTGATTTTGAACCAACGGATAGACATGTGTACATTACAACAGGTAAGTGATCTTAAGGTCTGACAATATAAGCAATTTAACTCCAGTACTAATTCACAACATTTAAAATGAAGTGATAAAACGAAATATCATATAAATATTCAATAGTTCTAGACAAAAAAACTTTTTTTAGATTTGATCACTCCAGGTCATGTAATAGTAGGCCTACAGATCACTGTCAACCTAGTAATCAGTGACGTACGCAAGGGGGACGTGGTGGAATGTCCCTCGTCAGATTTCCAAATTTGATTTTAATTGGATAAATCAAAAATATTTCAGCAGAAAATTAAAATTTTTTTTAACAACTAAGTCGTGAAATACATTTGTAGGTTCTATTTTTTCAACATTTTCAAAAATTTCATCTTGCTTTTGGTCACTCACATAGTCAAGACTGAGATTTCCCCCGTCCGAAATTCTGCGTACGCTTCTGCCAATGATTCTGCAAGATTTTTAAAATTCGCCGACTGTGGACAGATTCATACACATATTCCAGCAAACCACCAGATGATGTTTGAGGAATTGGAATATGGCTATTTACATTATCTGAAGCCCCAGCAGCTGAAATTCAAATAGTATCAATAATTCAATTTGATACTTGTTTGAAAATGTAAAGGTTTCCCCGTTTCAATTTCGGAGGTTGAAAGAAACTATCCTTTCAAGCGACAGTCCACGTTGTCTAGTTTTTGAACTAAAACCTTCATTGTAGGATGAATAAACCTTGTACTGAAATTTTTGTCAATGTAACCAAAACATCCAGAATAGCTCTTCCAAGAAAATAAAAGTGAAAATAAACAAATTAACGTATTTTTAATGTAAATATTTTATTTAAATAATTAACTAGTTAACATAACCAGGGCCTTCTAAATAATAAATAAATTTAGAAGGCCCTGACACATATTTTTTGAAAAAAGAATGCATTCACCGTATCCCTGCTACTACATTTAGATTATTTAGGTTTAAAATATTTATAGTAACTTCAGTTACTTATGTTATTGGTTTTTTAATTTTTTGAAATTCGAAATTGAATTTCGATTTTGACTAAATCCGCCAATTCAAATTGAAACCCCCCTGTGCAAATTGAATTCTCCTGTGCAAACGTTTTCAATCTAGTAACAGTATTGAAGAGACTATTTATGAGAAGAAGCTGACTTCTCTGAAATACAAAACAGGTCATGGCAACACTGTATATAATTGTGCATTTGTCAAGATGATATCAATATTGCACTTGGAATAAAATTTGCATTGAGAAGTAATTCTACTGATAATAAATTTTAACTTCACTTATACGTACTTACACCGGCTTCTTCTAAATAATGGCGTTTTTCGTTTTCTCTTTTATAAAAAGTAATAAACTGTTTTGCAAGAAAAAACTACAAAAATTTACTTAGAAGATAGCGATCCCCAACAATGTACGAAGACTTTGTAAAGCATTTTAGTAAATAATCGTTGATAGACAGGAGAGTACAAAGGATTTTCTGACATCTCAGTCATGATCAACTTTGACTTTGAAAATATTGAAACTTATGCGTAGTTAGACCTAAACAACATTTGAAGATTTTGTCGCAACATAGCATGTATTATAACACACTTATCAGTCTCATTTTCATCACGTCAAGGTAGTCTAACTTTTCCTCTTGCGCATGATGATTTATTTGTTTTACACTAATGCAGTTGGAAATACACTGTTGAATATGAAATACAAAACAATGGTAAATTAATGTCGCAATTTTGCACACATCACTGCTATTTTAGACTAATGATTCTTAGTAATGTCGATAAAATAATTACATTTGCATACTAGATATAGATCTTCAAACTAAACCAATTTACTTTAATTTTAACATTTTCCATTGACTTAATGGCTGTCAAAGGTATTGTTCCAAAAGCTGAATTACGAAAATTATGACTTATGGGAGATAAATTAATATTTGTAGGACCTCCCTTCTTTAATATCCAAAACTGCGAGTAATTTGTTTCATAGCTATAAATATTTAGGAGGAGATTCGTATCAATTTAGTGGTTTTGCATTTCTATATGCAAATGAAATCTACATGGTCACTATTTCAAGTCCTAGACATGATGCATATTTTCAGTGTGGATTTAAACCACTGAAATCACCTGATTATGTTTCAGGACTAGAGCTAAATGGAACTCTAAGGCTGACCTATGATGATAATCCAATACTTTATGTCAATGGAGAGGAAGTATGTTTATCCTGATTGTAGATGTACACAAAATACAAAACGTTTGAGACATAGTCAATGGAATGATTTCCTTTCATTGTTTGATGAATTTTTTATAGTAACAATACATTATATTTTCATAAATTTTCATTTGTAGTTTAGCTTTAGTTTAACTTGCTTATGATAAATGTAGTTGATGTTGTAGTTAACAAATTATATTGTCAAGTATCGTATTTATATCACTCATCATTATTTATCTGGAAATATGAAGCTTTAGAAATATTATGAAATCCAATAATAACAAAAAAGGAAGCCTAAAATTTTTTCTATGATATGGATCACAGGATGTCATAGAAAATTCATATAATATATAGAGGTTTACACTTATGCCATTTTAGGTTAAATGCTATAATTCCCAGCTTCCTCCAAAAGGCGATCTGAAAGTAACCTCAGAATGCTACCCACTTTGCGAAGATAAATGGCCATATTTACTCTTGGGAAAAAATGAATTCTCAAAGCATTCTTCAAGCTTTACGTTAAATTCGTTACTTTTCTACTCAGAAATAAACTATGAATTTAAATCTCAAGGTTAGAGTTATATAATAAAATCTTTATGATTTATCTTACAACGCTATCATTCACAATGTCTAAGATTGTTTGCTTGCTATATAGCTGATTGTACATATATATTTTTTCAAAATATATGAGAACTTTGCAAGTTATTAAAATATCTATGAATTGATTTAAGAAATTTCTTAAACTACATCGATTTGTAAAACTACACTTTTGGATAAATTCTGAAAACCAAACATTGTAATGAAATATAATAATTGGTAAATTTACATATTCTTTAGACACTGATTCAATACACCTAACTTAGTTCGACTTACTCCCCTTAAAATGATTTGATCGTCATAATGGGACCTATTATTGACATTTAGGTGATATTACAGCCTTGGATTTGAGTATTGGGATAACATTGACGTTAGAGGGTAATGAGGTTGATAAATCTAACATTGTGGCACTTGCTTCATATACATGCGACATTCGGGATGCATTTGAAGGTTCTCTGTATAAAGTAAAGATATCTCAACCAGACAATCGTTATAGCACTGACAGAATTGTGTTCAGCACAGAGAAATCTAATATTGTGTCATTTCCAACATCAGGTGGGTTTGATTCTATTGCTTAACAGTTGCAACCTCAGATAAGATATTAATGTATACCGTTTAATACATTTAGCATGCTTTATTTGAGAAATACGAGAATGTAATAAATATATTTAAAACAAGACATCCATTCTACAAGTACTTGAAAATTAGGTATGAGAGAAATTTAAAAGGTTTTTGAAATCGGAATTTTCAAATATAAGGTAAGATAAAAAAAGAGATAAGAGATTCTTTGTTCCAAAAATAGTTGCTCTTCTCAAGTACTTCAGATACAGCAATACAATTTAGTACAAATTTTCAACATTACACTCAAGCACGTTCTTCAATGATGTATGGGCATGCCTGATGATTTGCAAATTTCTTAATGGGTTTGGAAAAATATTTGAAAGACATAAAAAACGGGTTTTTATATATATATATATATATATATATATATATAATATGCCCACTATTACTAGCGACACCGCAAGCGATTTCTTTGATTACAATAATAATACCGATTCCCGTTCTCAATAATAGAGATATATGAACCAATTTCACATTTTTGTCTTTTGATTTGCTTTATTGATGTTGAACAAAATTTTCCAAAAACTTATTGACGGATTTTCATGCATATTTGATGCAAAAAATGCGACTATGATTTGACTAGAACTAAGTATAAAGGTTGAGTGATGTACATACGTTGCGAATTCGTATTAGATATGAAACAGAATACTCATGTCTAACTCGATCAATAGGCATATATAAAAAACGTTGATACTTCTGAATCTTCAGTCAAACATCGATGCGTATAATATTACTTTCGTATAGAAAAATTTTATGCGCTTCATGTAATATTTAGATGTCTATATTTTTGTCTTCAAAATTTTGGACAAAAGCACGCCAAGCCTAATTATTATAAAATTAGGGTGTTTCTGATTGTGTTATTATGCATTTACAAAAGCCCTTTCTTAGGTTCATTCTTATTGGAAGTTACAGCAATTAATGATTACTTGATGAATCGTGCTACAACCATCGAGCTTAGTGTCAACCCTGCAGCTCCACAGTTTGCTACAATAGCTCCTAGTGTATCATCGATAAATCTAAATCAAAAGTTTAAAGTAACTATTCAAGCCTTTCCAGCATACAGTTACGACAAATGCGTTCTTTATGTGAGAATTTTTACACGTATTACATCAAAACACTAGCATTTTAAATTTTTCATCAAATGTTTTGATTTTAGTTATCCTCGACCACAGTATATGTCTACTTTTCGAAAGGGATGTCTTATCGCAATATGTTTTTTAATGAAGAAGACAAACTTGATCAGAAAGTATTTTTTACTCTCAAATGCAATGATATGACAATTGAAACTCCAGAAACATCAATTACCATTTTGTCATATCAAAAGCCAATCAATGGAACAAGGTTAGTTACAATAGCATTAAAGACATTGAATTTATCAAAATTACAGCGATTCGCGTTTCAGTCGTGTATTTAGAGTAGGGGTATGGCCCATATCTTATGGAGCAGACCTCAATCGCAGAAATTGCAAGGCCTAATAGATGTAGGAGTGAATGATGACATATGGAAGAGAAAAACGATATAAAAACACAACGATATATGCATTTCTAACATTCTGATTTGCACAAAGTTTTTCTCATAATACATAACTATATTTTTACATGTCTAACTCTCTTATATAACAATAAGCAAAGGTTGGAAGCTTCTGTGCACATCCCTAAAATGCTTATTCGATTTTAATAAAATTTGCATGAGTTGGAGATTGCAAAGGCACTGGGAACTAGTGTTCTGTGGCCAAGCCAAATTCTTGGCCGTAGCTGCCCGTGCAAAGTAAATTTTGACATTAGCCAGCCGTTAACCGTCATTTTTTTGCCGTAGTCGACGCTCTTTACTACTACTACTAAGTGAAATGGTGCAATTTTCAATGAGGCGATTAAAACATGCTCATAGTTCGAACAATTTAAGACTAAGTTTTTAAAACAAAAATACAAATAATAATCATGGGAATAAATTGTTCATCATAATGTTCAAAAATGATCTTAGCCAGGATTTTGGAGGTAAAACAAAATGTTTGGATACAGACGGCAGTTGGCAGTGTCTCTTTGGACATAGCCGCAACCACTACTGAGAACCCGCCATTTTCCAATTCGTGGACACGCCTCTTACACTATTACACATTATTTTTATAACATCTATGAGCGCTCAAATACCATGGATAAGTGCGTGCAGCTACAATGAAAGTGTCGCGGGTATAGGATGCTTTTAACATCAACAATGCAATTTCTGTAATATTACTCATACTCATTTACAATTAATCAACTCACAAAAACTAGTGAGTAACATCATTATTTCTACAAGTAGGTCATCATCGAAATGATCCACATCTTGAATAAAATTAGAAAAAACCATTTTTGTAGACATATTCCATTACAACAAAAAAACTATTCCCTCAAAGTTTCTTTAACCACCTTGCTTATTAACCACTGTGATTGTTCACCTAAGGAAAAATTAAGGCACCCTTATAAGGCAGATTAGAATTTCAGTACCAACACCACATAATCTGCATAAAACACATGGAACGAGTTTTCATCTTCACCCCGCCCAACTTCAATAGGTCCATGGGGATTCTCACCCGATTGGACAAGGCTGATTATAGCATATATAAGTAATATATTAACCCAAATACTACATTTTTATAAGACGATCCTTCAAAAATATAGTTAATATGAGGAAATTTTGAAAATAGCCTTTTAGCGGAAAGTAGACACTATTGATCAGTTGTGTTCTGATTTGCAGAATGTTGGTCTCCAAAATATTTTCTAACTGCTCCGCAATTTACCTATATATAGATATATAATATAGATAAGAGCCAATAGGACAATAAATCCACCATAATTATAATTATTGGAGACTAGCGCTTCTTATTATTAGCACAAACTGTGCTCGAAGTATTTCTGGTTGTCCTTAAATTATTTCACAAAATTAAATCATAGTTGTTATTCTATATGTATATTGTATAACTAGTAGACGCTATGAATGCTTTAGGTAGAATTCGTAGAAACCTATATATCAAGTAATTATAAATATTTTAGTGAATTACGTTTTGGTTTAAACTCTGTGATCGAAATAACTTCTAAAGTGGGGACATTCTATGAGGTTGCTATTGGACCCTCTGTTGAGAATCTTACTGTAATCAGACAATGGATTAACTCTTATCCCAGTGTGGTTCAAATGGAGATTCTGTACGATATACATTACAGGTATTATGACTTTATTGTACTTAGGTGAGAAGAATTATTTACTATTTATGAAAATTAAAGCAAACGCATGTATAAAAATGATGCAAAAATTTAACTATATATATATATATATATATTAGATAAATTGCTTACGTAATATTAAACAATATAAAATAACTAACAGACCATACAACTATTTAGGTGTGTTGGACAATTCATTTTCCAAACATTAGTTTATGATGGGAATCTAATCACATTAGATGCAAATATGGAGATTTCAAATGACTTTTCTGACTTTGAGGGTTTCAATATCACAATTGATCAGCCAGCATTTATCTTTACCGATGTGATAATTCAATTGGAACTGCCGAAAGGAAATTACTATTGGGTTAAGCTATTAATTCATGGAATAAGTGATTTTGGAAGTGCAATTGAATATAAAACAGGATGGACATACGTATATGCATGCGTATCTCCAATTGGCTACAAAGTTTTCTTCTATCAAACAGGAAATTACACGGTAGATGCCATACTTGCCTACTCCCCAAGCGAAAACAAGATTAGGATTAAGATGTTCATCAATATCGAGGCCCCTTTTCCCTATCCTACAATTGATCTATTATTGCAGGTTTGTATTACAGTAATTTTTTTAAAATATTCGTGTTTTTCATTCCAAAAAAGTCAATTCATCGAAATAGAATTTAATTCTTACTTAAATACATATTCTGGCAGCCAAAGAAAATTTTTTTTAGTCAAATGGAATATTCTGACATTCAAACGTGTTACTTTATGAAACGTGTTGCACAATGAAAAAGTCTCACTGTTGTACCTATTGCAAGAAGTACATGTTCAGATCAATTAGGCTCAAATCCAACCTGAATTTGAAACTTTGTGTCCAGCCCTAATCCGACTAATTTGCCCAAAATTTTTCAAATATTTCTCTTGCAGAAAAGCAATAATACAATGTGCATTGCTTGGGCATACAGGATTCAAATCCGACCAAATTTTAAAGCAATTTATCGAAAAACACGTAATTTTTCCATTTGCGAAACCTATGTTGGAAACTTAGAATAAAAACTACAAACTAAGCTTGATAAATTAAGTTGAATTTGAACAGAATATAAGAAACTAACGTAAAAAACTAAAATTATATTTTTGAAATCTTTATCAAGAGTTGTATGGCATTCTCATGTGAAATTGGAAAATCACACGGGAATTCCCATTGCATTGGGATGAAGTGGGGAATTTTTTGACCAAATTTTTGGGAAGAAATTTTTACTGGGTTTTCTTGCATATTAGTATATTTAGCAATTTACACAATTATATATAGGACTAGTATATATTTGAAACTTCCCTATTGCAGCAACCAAATCATTAAAGTAAAGAAAAAAGCTATAACAATGAACACCAAACTAAAGCAGACAAAATAATACCTACATCTACATGATTCATAACATCTAACATCGTTAGAAACAAAGACCCAGTTCCGAAAAATTTAATTTCTTTCTAAATATATAAATACCAATGCGATTATTGTAAAAAATTGTACATCGGACAAAGTATAATACATCTAAATACGCACCTAAGATCAGAAATATATTTACATAAACATACTGCAAGAGAAGATAATTTCTATATACTACTAAGATCAAACTATCCAAAATCGGTGAAGCAATTCTCATTAAGGAAACTAAGAAAGATCAGCTATATTAAATATACAACAAAGTGCATGCAATACTATTTATAAAGTGTAGTTATTGTAAATTTGTTACTGCATTATTGTTATACTGAAAATGATTTAAAATCGATACCGGTCGATTCTAACGTCAAGCAAAAATATATATATATATATATATATATATATATATATTCATTTTATATATACACATTAGGGTTATGAATATTTGCCATTTTTATGGCGATTCCACAGTCAGTTGAGCTTTTGTATAAACCCCTTAAAACTACCTTTCTCTTTATTTCTAGTTCGAAGAAACTCCAAGTACAACATCTTTATTTTTTCAAGAGCTCCATAGGGAAATGCTAGGAAAATTTGAAATGAAAATAATTTTACTTAAAATATAAATCATGTGTTTTTACAAATCATTTGATAAAATAAACTTCAAATAAAGTTTTTCAGTTATACGACAAACAATTTCGTGCATAACTTCAAAGGTCTTTCCATTGCTAATATTTCTCTTTTGTAAGTTAAGAATAAGGATTCAAATTGGATCAATCTCACTTAAAAAACTTTGCAATAATTTGTTTTTCAGATCTATTTAAGATATATATATATATATATATATATACCCGATCTGAAAACCACTTTTTAACAAAGTTTACGGTTTACCTGTTACATGTGGTTTTGGTTCATTGAATCCGTCTCAGCAGTTGCATTTGAAGGAAAGATGCGGTATATGACTTTTTAACTTTTTAGCATTTGTTGAACAACCTTCAAAACGGCAGCTTTCTAACATATGCCGCGGTACTATATATTACGCAATACGAAACTAATATATTCGATATCACTTTAAATAGTACTCAAATTATAACATTCCAAAATGACACAAGGAAATATATTGAATTTTAGGGCTTAAGCGATCTTGATCCAGAGCCAGTAGCCTTGGATAAAATGTTAGAAATACGAGCACTCGTGGAAGTAGCGACTAAAAACTTCACTTATGTGTGGACAGTAGAGAGTCTGACATTTCCGAACATCATTGTTGAAGGGTTTTACAGTGAGTTAAGTTTCGTACAAATACAACCGTTCACTATGCCTACTGGTACTTTGGAAGTTTGTCTTAAAATTGAAGTCACCACACATCTGGGCATAAATTGTACCGAATGTCGCTATCTTGAAGCCTACATGCCGGACATAGAGGCCAATATAGAAGGAAATATTTATGTCAGGTTTGTGCGAAGATTTATATACAACTATGTAGTAATCAGCCAATAATTAATATAAATATCTAAATATTTTATTTGCAGAAAATGGATTTATTACCTACCGAGATTGAGTAAATAGCGCAAAATAACAAACTATTGTCTTTGAGGCTGTTCGTGGTATATTATGGTGTCATAGTGACCAAATTCTTAAACCATGACCCAAGTTTATTATATTAGCGCTGCTGTGAACGAAGAATTCTTATTAAACGGATCATCCTCGCTCGATCCGATGAGTTTGGCACATAACATTTCTGTCTACATGGAAGATCTCGTACATTCATACGAATGGTTTTGTCGCTTTGAGCCATCAAGTACAGAGTCCTTGCCGCCCGGAGCATGTGGATCTTACACATACACTTCTATGTCTTCCGTATGCGGGAATAGCAAAATCTGTAAATTCATTCCACAAAGCTACGGTCTTAGTGCAAACTATGCTTATCAGTTTAAAGTAAGTTTTTACTTGCATTATTCCATTTTGTAGTTAATTTGAAAAATATTTTTATATTTATTCAAAATATTCGTTTGAATATAATTTGATCGGACAATTTTGAAATTGATGCCATGAGATGAACATCGGAAATTTCTGCTTTAGTAAAATATATTTTCATCAATTTTTTTTTGAAATTTGGTCTTATTTTATAAACATCTATTTCACTTTTACAAAAATATGATTTCTACCTATATTGTTGTGTAAAACTAAAAAATGTAATTTAGAAGTAGTTTTAAAACATCTGAGGACTTCATCTATATGTTGAATTCCTCCTTGTGAAGCTTAGAATACTTTGACAATGCGGTTATTTAGATCTATTGTCTAAATTTAATTATTCATTTATGTAAAACATGCTTGCAGAAAATTTCAATTGTTTCATTTTTGTGCTCAAATCTCAATTATGCATCATTAAAATGTTTGGTCAATATTTTAGATTTTATTGTGGAGACCCCTTTAAGGATATAGAAGAATAGAGCTACACAGTGTCATGTAGATTTCAATGTATTTCTTTAAAATTAGACGAAAAATTCATAGACCTTCAACTTATTTTGCTGATGCCTGAAGCATCCCATTTAAGTTCTGATTATATAAAGCCATTCTTTTCTATTGACAGCAATTGAAAATACTAAATTAATTTTTTTTACAAATGATTAAATAATATTAACAACATCTTGAAATAGGAAGGATATAAAAATTTCTCAAAATCATAAACTACTATACAAAACATTCTTATTTTTAAATACGTCAAATGGCTTTTATCTGAAGTAGGCATACCAAGTTTTCTTAGTATTAATATTTAGCTCTTAATGCGAGAAAACACAAGAACTGGTTATGCAGAGAAGTCGGTGTACTTTGTACCAGAACCTCCACCCGAAATTACTGTCGTGTACGAATTTTTATATCGATTGAATAAGCATTATAATGTATATCAGTAGTGGATAACATTACTTAGTGTTTTACATAAATTATAAGGAAGTCGTCAGGCTTTATCTAAAATTTGAATAAGTCAAAGATTCTTCTACAGTTTTATGTTTTAAAGATATTGAGCAGATCTACCAGACCAAATTTAGTGTTTGGGAATAGAATTAAGAGTTAGATTTTGTTTCTTGGGTCACTTAGAAATCTTAGTTTCAATATTTAAGTTTAGATGTATCAGTAATTGCTTGGGAAAACTCAATCCTAACGAACCATTAATCTTAATCGGTTCTTGTGAAGAATGCAGCGATGTGCAATATCAATGGTCAGTATACTATGTTTCAGATGATAACAAGTTAATGCAACTTCCAGGAAATAAATACAACACATCTTCTGGTACTGATCATCTTGATAGTTAATGTTAAACATTAGTACTGAATTTAGGAAGGTCATACTCAACTATTAATCTGCCAGAATCTAACTTTGCAGAGCATGCTGTTTACAGAATTGAGTTAAAAGTGACGTCCAGTGATAAACCTGATGGATTCAGTCAGATGTCGTTCAGTGTCAACTTACCACCATATAATGGAAGTTGCACCATTGCGCCTCGAGCTGGTATTTAATTTTTGTATAATCCTTATATTTGTCAAAAATATACTTATTCTTAAATATTTTAAATGATAATAGTAATTCAAACCAAGTGCGATACATTTGTTTATTTGAATTCAGCACTATTAATTCAAAAAATTGAACTGATAGAATCTTGAGTTTGTTTTTCACTAAACTCCAGACAGTGCTTTGCTAAATAAAGTTTGTTTTTGGAACTTACAAACTTCAGTTAGGGTATTTTCACTGCTTCCAACTAAGTGAAGCGATCATCGATCACCTCTTGAAACAATAAATCTTGCGAAAAACTATTTGACAAGACGCAAATCAATATGTATTTAGGGGAAGTTTACGTAACAGAGTTTCGTTGGAGTTGCGAAAACTACTTGGATGAAGGTGACAACTTATACCGAGATCTAAATACTGATGAAAGACCTATCGATAGCACTTATCTTTATCGTTTTTATATTAAAACATCTCTAGAAGATTCTGGACCACCAAACTTTGATGATTACGTTCTCGCCGGGTACAGTCCACTTTCTGTATCTCCACCAATAATGTAAGCGTTATGCAAATTTTCTTACATTTTAAACTAAAGTCTAGCATAGGGGCAAGTAAGATTTTAAAAATGCTAACGCTCAAGTCCAACTAGTTAAAATACAATTAATTACTGTCAATTCGACCCAATGCCAACAAGTAGCCATAAAAACATATAACTTTTTTTATAGGCATATGTAAAGATGATTTTCATCCATTGCGATTTCCAGTTATTCAGAGTTTAGCCCTTCAATGTTTGAATATTGTAGTTAAACTTAATAAAAATCTCATTGTGAGCATGATCAGTATAGGCTCTTGATTAGAAGCACTGTAAAATCACAATAAAAATGTGTGTCTTCATTATTTATTATGACAATAACTATGAAAATCTGCGAGAACATTAAATATTTTACAATTGTAAGAATAAGCATAATTTTGAAATATTCTTTTTTCTAAGTCGAAGAATTCGTAGCTATTTATTTAATAAATTATTTTGAAACTTCTAAAAGAGAATAGATTAAATATAACGGTATCTCTAGCATTGGTGCATCAACCAATCTTTTTCATTTTTAACATTTAGATAATATTTAATGACCTAAAAGACCTCTCATTTGAAATCTGTAAGTATCATAAGAAGGCATAATCTGGACCATGCCGATCGCTTTAAGGAACCCTACATCCTATCCACTCAACCAATCAACATTCTTGTTTGTAAAATGCAATATTATTTTAACCCTAATTCTACTAGGAATTATTCTAAATATGAAACGGTTTCTGTAAAAAATTTTAAACGCTTCTAGCTCACAAACTAATGAAGACATTTAATATCTTAAAGCACCACACGACAGAGAATCGTTTTTAATTAATGATCCGTCGCAAACCCGTCTGTGCGCGACGCATTTGAACGGGGCTCGAAAGATCCCATGGGCAATTGATCGCTTCATTATCTGAGCATTAGGTATGACTTAAAATATGAAAATCAGATTTCTCATTAATAAATGTAATATTTTTTATACTTCAGGCCCAGGTATAATTTTTAACGCAAATCTTCATCATTATATAAACACGTATATATGCCCATATCAAAGGCTTTCAATATTTCTTAACAGGGTCGGATAAAATTTTCAAAAATGCGGACAAAATTGTATATTACTTTAATGTAGTAATAGTAGAAATAGGGCTAAATAAAATCTTATAGGATTTAAGTGGATATTTATACATGGCCTAGATATTTCTGTAATGGGTATTTACAGAGTAGGATTCATTTTTAAGTTGATTTAATGTTGAAGAGTTTATATACAGATAAGTAACAATAGAGCTATGATATGAATTTAGTCTTCCAATGGGAAAGGCCAACGCTGACTATTTCGTGATTATGTGCGTCGTAGCAGTCGATCGTTATTTTGCATCTACATCAAGCTGTAGTGAAATTCAGGTATGATAATAAGAACTTACGTTTTTAATAGCTCACAATAATGCAATATGAATTATACTTTCAAAGCGGATCCATTTTAACTTAGAAAGTATGACTTAATTCGATAAAATCTTAATTTGAAATGGCTACATCGATCAGGTGATTTAGAAACAAAAATAAACTACATTTATTATTGTATCTACTATTATATATTCAGCTTGCAAATCAATTTAATCTATTGAAATTTGAAAATTTTAAATCCAAATCTAGACAGTAACAAAATTTTATATATATATAATTTCACTTCAATAATTAAATATATTGGAGTGTTATTTTCTAGTA
>CABFPE010000518.1:146862-169101 GCA_900660155.1 Hofstenia miamia | reverse complement strand
CATTCGGCTCTGGGATGGTTCAGGATTTCCCTGAGTGATCATATCCATGAGAATGGAAATGTAATGGAGTGAGGAGAGAAATTGTGACAAACAAAATGCAAAATTATCAGTTAAAATATATTGCAACTGATTAAATTTGTGAGAAATTGACGTCAGAACAAAACTTATTATTTAGATTTTTACCTATCCTTAATTAATAGTCGATTCACACATTTTCATAAAAATATATTGCTGTGTAGAAGAGAACATTGAAGATCATTTAAACAGATGGTCATAATTCGTCTTTTTCTAGAATTTAGCTTTACAATGTATCGCTTCTTTACTATATAATTTTCTTGTGTGCAAATGGATGAGGTCAGATACAATTTCTCTTTAATAGTTGTACTCTTAAGGTAATAGAGATTTAAATATCATTGGCTGAATATATGGGTCTAGTTTTAGTATACATTGTTAGCATCGAAAGTGACACAAAGCAAGCATTGCTTTGAAATTATAAATTAAAAATGCAATTAATTTTTAAAGATTTTACTGTCATAAAGTCACAGAATATTTAGAATTCTATGCTCTATTCCCTCCACAAGAACCTCAACCCGAATCAATCACTGATTACAAGGCAAATGCAATACTTGAAGTGTAATTTTGTGGTGAAATATCTAGTTTTCCAATTTTTTTGGACAGCAGGTTAAAATTATTAGCGTCCTTCAGGCAAGGATAAACACATATTAAAAAAGCGTTGATTCTTCCGGACAAATCAACAATGACCTGATCTTATGAGCTTAATTGTTATTAGGATTTCGCTACCGTTACTTTATTGTTCTTAATATGTTATTATTGCGAACTTTTTGCTATTTATTAATATTACTTTTGCTTCAATCAAAGTATTCTATATACGATTGATGGTTTGCCCTCAACAGTTGGTTACATAATATTTCAGTAAATATTACCTTTATTAAATTTACAATAACGGTTGACATTCGAATATTACTATGGTACAGCTGGTAACATAAATAGTATTTTATTTGTCAAATTATTTGAGCATCAAGGCCTTTAATATTTTTACTAATAATAGTTATATTTATAAATTGAACTTTATGTTTATGACCTTTTTATGAAGTTTTTATTTAGCTAAGAAGGATGGCGTACAATCAAAAAATGTAAAACCGTCAACACCGTTTGCATTGCATCCATGGAGTAAATATATTGCTTTTTTCTTAGCCTATGTTGCTTGCTTCGGGGCCTTATTTGTTTGCGTCACCTATAGTTTAAATTGGGGAAGTTCAAAAGCAAATACCTGGTTATTCGGAATGTTATTGTCTGTGTTCCAGAGTGTTCTTTTCGTTCAACCTCTTCAAGTATATTTTTCTTACTATATTTCAATATCATCTTATGTACGTGTGTAAACTGAACTATGAAAACTTTAGTTCGTTACGCTTCATAATGATATGACTGTGTAAAAATGCTGCATTCTGTACTACAGCTCATAAAGTACAGTGTATGTTTACTAATCTTAGCACTCGAACGACTCGTGAGACTATCTTGCTTGCTTAAGATTTCACAATCTCTATTTTTCTGGTAACTCCCTGCACTTGCCCATCTTAGCCTTCTTTCTATTTTCTATATTCCTGTACTTTGATACTGCTATGTCTTTAATGTTCACATTCTTTTACCTTTATCTAACACTACCCCCTGCTTCTATCACCTTGCTAGTGTGTATGCTGAAATGCCTTAGTACTTTAACCCTCTCATTCTCTGATTTCTTGTTACTTATGCCCATGCAACATATCTATTGCTTCTAACACATGCTTCCTACTCAAACTTCAATGCACCATAAGTCTTACTTTTTCATAGGTAAGCTTACACCCATTCCATGTCAACATCTCTCACCCTGTATTAAAGGGGCTACCGTCTCCACTTTTTTGTTTCATAGCTTATATTTATCACTTATCTAAGGTCTACGTGCTTCTTCATCTAGTTGAAATCTGTCATAATCTTCCCAGCTGCCCATTTACCACAAGCAGTCAATCTTTAATTTGATTATCATATATTCCTTCAATCCTTATGTCTCTACTGCTAGGGCTTCCTCTAATCTTATTAGACCATTACCTACTTTGATAGGCAAGTCTATTTCCATGTCAATATAGGTTAAATGCTAACTTTCCTTCCAGTCGCTGTTTGGTCTTCCTATCTAGTTTAGTTCAATCTCATTCCAACGAACTATTTCAGCTGGGTGATCCAGTTTTTTCTATTCAATACTGGGTTTTGTAGTACCTCTTGAATTCCTTCATTAGTCTTGTTTTCATCCTGTCATGATATGTTTTAATTTTTTTATTACTCCTAAGCACACTTGTACGATTCCTTGACCTCTTCAATTTTGTATCACTGCTAGTTTTCAAGCCTTCTCCCTCTTTACACTTGCCTTTGAAATGTACTGTGGCACGTTTACCTAACCAAACCTCCATCCTGACGCAATTCAATTGTCTACTTTTCTTGTACACGTTTTCCCTGAACTTGCTTACATTTTCAAATAATCCAAGCACCATAAGTGACTCAAAGCCCCGAAATCGTTTAAGGCTGTCTCCGAAATATTCCGCGCATATACGTCAGCCTGTGACCACATATCTCAATCTCCACTTTTCCATCTTCTTCAAAATACCAATGCACTTTATTTCTATCTAGCGTCTTATAGTTTTTCATCTTCTTTAGAACCACCTATCTTTGATCTCTCATTTCCTCATCATATATTCTTCCAGAACTTGACTACATCCTCACCTGCTCTAGCTATAAGTCATTCTCTTGCATCTAGCTTCTCGTATCTCAAGCTTCATATTGTCTTTTGCCTGATTAGCGCTTGCCCTATGCTTTTTTGCAGCCTTTACTGCCAATCTTTACTCAGGTTCTTGTTTTGCAGTTTCTATGGTCTTCGCCTTGCAAACCCGGAACCTATCCTGTATTGCATTACTTGACACAATTTTTTCAATCAGTTGCCTGACCTTAACCACTGCACTCTAAATTTTTCTTTCCCATACTGGTTTTCTAACTCCGTTAGTCTTTATTGTTTTTTTCTTCTTCATGTCCATAAATACATAACTACATTCTTCAGCGTTTCTCATCAACCTGCATGCACACTCAGTTCTGTGATACTTTGTGATTATTATTATTATTGTTGTACATTTTATTATTATTATAAACATTAAGTTTTTGCACGTAAACATTATTATGAATACAGACGGAAGTGTAATATAGTGCCGCTATATCAAGGACAATATCATGTAGCTTCAATTTTGCTTAAATACAAACACGACCAGAAATCAATATTTTTTCTTGCTAACTTCGTAAAATTTAGTCAACGATTGCATAAAATTACTTGCTGCAGTATTTTCTATCCTGTTTTCATCGAGCGGCTTCTAATATTTGGAATTAATTAGAGAATGAGATTAGAGTTGAAAAAAATTACAAAAGTTTAGGAATAAACTAAAAAGTAGAATTACACCGACAAAACAATCAGAGACACAAGCATGCTAATGACATTTACCGATTTCTTCCACTGAGCTCGCCATATGCATAGGTACACATACACATACATTTATTATAATTATTATTATTATATGCTATTAATGTATGTTTAGCTTAGTTTGAAAATTGTAGTTTAATAGCAAATATTTTGAGTTTACTCTTACTATAATTTTCATCTAATCAAATTTTCTCAACAATTTGAATATGATTAGAGAGATTCTAAATATTGCTGTGGAATTATCAATATCGGAGAACTTGATGAAAGATTTTAAGCAATAATCGCAAGAAATTTACCTGTGAAATATTTTTTTGAAAGTTTTTTAATTTTGGCAGTCGAATAGTTTGATATGCTTTTAATAGGCTTAATATTTCTTTACACTATCATAGGTTGTCCTAACAGCTCTTTTCTTCGTTGCTGTCTTAAGAAAAAGCAATCAAACACTGGAAGAAAAGCGCGAAGACGAAGCATTTGAAAAAGAAAAGGATGTGTTGGACTTTCTGACTGCTAAGTCACTTTATGAGGGTGGCGTTTTTACTTTTTTTTATTTAACTTCTTTTATTATAGAAAAAGAATTTTACGTTCAAAATTTAATTTGATCTTAAGTGAAATGCTATTCTAACCAACCTGAGACTGATAAAAACATTTAAGAAACAACAAGTAAAATAAACATTTGCTTTTCGTCAATGAACTTCTTTTCGCAACAAACTTGGTAACTGAATTTGACGATGTTCAAATATCAGATTTTTTTTAATTCTAATCCCGATAAATGTCTATCATTTCAATTTTGCATAAAATAAATTCTCGTTCACATAATGAAATGCTCTAAGCTCCAATATGCTCCTCTTACTTAATCAAATAGAAAGAAGAAAGTCTTACACATTACATATTTGCCTCTTGCTTTTCATTACCTATTTTACTTAAATACCAATTTTAATATAAATTTCTCACAATAAGCACAGAAATTCCAAATCATTATTGAAAAATATTATTTAGAAAAACATAGACTTACAGTAGTAGTACGAATAGTTTGCAAGTAGAGGACATCATTGTTCCATATTAGTACTTGCTAAATATAACATTTTGAAGGTACAATAATAATAATAATTGCCCCTAATCCAATAAGTTATGCATTCCAATTGACATTTCTTCAAAATGAATTTCTGGATTTAATTTTAGGCAATATTGCAAGGGAATCACTAAAACCTAACCTAGCAAATGCTCACTACAATTGCAATGACAACGCTGAACAGTGTTAATTATTTTAGTAATTAAATTCCAGGAAGGAATTACTAAGCTAGATTATATTGGTGATTGACAATACTTTGTGTGTGAGTGAAGACTATGCATTTAATCAGGGATATATTCAGGATTCTTTGATCAAGTTCAAAATAAAATTCCAAAAAAAATAGATCTTAAAATGCATTTTGCATCTTAGCTAAAATTTTTAAAAATTTTTTACAAAATATTTTGTTTTAACTAAGAAAAATCGACGATGGAAACCTGAAAGTAGGAGGCATTTCCTTCACGCACTGGTCAGCTTACATTGATTTCCTTGATTTAGAAAACGATGATGAGTATTGCGCCAGCATCTTAACGAAACGTCAAATCGCATGCATTCGATCGCGTCGATTAAAAGAAAGACAACTGGAAAGCATTTTTTTGTTCTGTCTTCGTTATGCAATCTATATCACCGTTCTAAGCATTGTGTCTTATGGGAATCGAGAATCTTCATCTTATCTCTATTCCAACAACATACAGCGAATACTACAGCAAGATATTAATTTGGTATGCTTTTTATGACAACACAATCTGATAGTCCCTTTCTCATTAGCAATCAGCCCATAGATATTTCTCTGATCAGATAATCCTCTGTGATTCTGATTCGTTTTATCATCTCAGTAGGGCTATTTGAATAATAATAGTTAATATATATACTAATTGAATCAAGAAAACATTTCGGAAAAATTAGAAATTTGTATAAACTCTTCTTTAAGCATACTACCTCTTAACTTACTAATANATGCATTTAATCAGGGATATATTCAGGATTCTTTGATCAAGTTCAAAATATTTTGTTTTAACTAAGAAAAATCGACGATGGAAACCTGAAAGTAGGAGGCATTTCCTTCACGTATTTTTCTAATTGATGCAATTGCGCACTGGTCAGCTTACATTGATTTCCTTGATTTAGAAAACGATGATGAGTATTGCGCCAGCATCTTAACGAAACGTCAAATCGCATGCATTCGATCGCGTCGATTAAAAGAAAGACAACTGGAAAGCATTTTTTTGTTCTGTCTTCGTTATGCAATCTATATCACCGTTCTAAGCATTGTGTCTTATGGGAATCGAGAATCTTCATCTTATCTCTATTCCAACAACATACAGCGAATACTACAGCAAGATATTAATTTGGTATGCTTTTTATGACAACACAATCTGATAGTCCCTTTCTCATTAGCAATCAGCCCATAGATATTTCTCTGATCAGATAATCCTTTGTGATTCTGATTCGTTTTATCATCTCAGTAGAGCTATTTGAATAATAACTTTTACACGCCGCTTATTAAATACTGCAATCATAGTTAATGTATACATGTATACTAATTGAATCAAGAAAACATTTCGGAAAAATTAGAAATTTTTATAAACTCTTCTTTAAGCATACTACCTCTTAACTTACTAATGAATTTTCAGAGCCGTACAATGTATGGATCTAGTAGGGTTCTTCTGCAAGTCCAGGATTGTCGTGGTCCCAGTACCATTTAGTCCCATTGTATATGGTCTCAGTCCAATGAAATTTTCTGGTGCCATGTTCCACGGCATAGTTTTTATTTTGACCAAAATTTACTGAAATTATTACTAATAGTATGAAATCTGTGGTCCCAGTTCCTTCATTTTTGGTCCTAGTCATATTGAGTTTTTGATCCCAGGTCCCAGTCCCATTAAATTAGATGGTCCCGGAAAACCCTAATAAATAGAAAAAATTAAAAAGTTGAAATAATGAAAAGATTTGCTGGGTCATACACGGATGATTCGATAAGATATTTGAAAGTGTAACAAATCTGACTTATAAATTGATTAACTTAAATATAATGACAGAAATGTTTTCTACCGTTAGATATTTTCATCATCCAAAAAATTTAGGCCTTGATTATTTCACTCAACACTTGGATGTAATTTGAATAATTGCGTTTATTTATTTTTTTTCAAAATTTAATGCCGTGAACTAAGTCAATCAGTTGTTTAACATGATCTCAGTTATTAAAATCACGTTGGCAAAATTGGGCACGCATTAGTGTGCTTGAAAATAGTTTGCAGCCTTATATTTTAGGCCGTGCATATATTTTATTACATTAACTACAAGAGCCAAAATTTACTATCGAAAACATGTTATTGAACTTTACGAACATTTATTCTACACAAAAAAGACAAGCTCTATCGAGTTACCAAATATATGAAAAAGCAAAAATTTATTAAGTACAAGCAAGGACTACTTAAGAGAGTAGTCTCTTGGTACAAGCTGCTTCAACTTTAAGTAAAAATGGTTACAAATTCAAATTTAATTCATCATTCATAAATTTACTTGCACGAACATCTTTTATACTAGTCTAAATTGTTTGAAATAAATTGGGTAATAAAAGTAAAATTGAAAAACGTGGAAAATGCGCGAAAGAGAGGAAACTAAAGCTTCAGACAAAACTCAATTAGAGACAAATAGGCTAAGCATATTTAGCGGTTTTCCTACACTGCAATCAACACACACACACACAGACACACACATTTACATTAAATATTTTGTCGTCTTTTAGTATGCATTTTTAATTTTGCAAACTATTTTTAAATAAATTTAACTTATGCACGCAACAACCTAAATAGAATATAGCATTTTTATGTATGAAATTGCACTATTTCTTGCTACTATCGTGAACATCAAATTGCTAGTAAAACTTAATAATTTTTAGACAAAATCTGGAGCAAGCGGTTATTTTGAATATCTTGAAAAGTTGGTTCCGCGGTTGTTACCACCAAATGCTTGTAGAGCCTGCTTCTCAGATGGCGTATCTCTCAGAGTTGGTGGAATTCAGCTTCGTCAAATAAGAATAAGAAAAAGTTTACATTATTTTTTATAATAAATTACTATGTTTTTAGTAATGTGTACAAAATTAAATTTCGCTATTTTAAGTATAGATATTCTAAATTCGGTGCATTAAAGAATATCATTACGCCAGTTCTCGTTTCCAGACTGGTGCTTTTTAAATACTTATGTTTTCTATTTTGTTCAAATTCAATTTGAAAGGTAAAAAATCCTTTATTTATAATTTCTATGAAGCATCAGTTTCAAGTAAGATGCATTATTTATGACTTTAGAGCTTTTATAGAGAAAAATGAAATGTGAATTTCTTTTTAAATTATACAAAATGGGGGTTCGAAACTTCTAAGTATGAATATATTCATTTTTATCTAATAGATGAAAGTATTTTCCCAAGATTTTCTAAAAAGGTTAATTCTTTCAACCGATGATATATCTTACATTGCAAGTATGTAATTATCTCTGTAGATTCAAAGGTAGATTTCGAATATATTGAGAGGGGGTTTAAATAATGTTTGCTTGCTTCTCATAAACCAATGGATAGATGTTAAACCTCAAATTCAAACTTTGAAGTTCTTCACAACTATTACTTTTAATTTTAGATACTTGTTCAATTAATACATTGATGAGAGGTGTAGTCGATAACTGCTACTCGGAATATAGCTCCACCATTCTTGAAAATCGAGATTTTAATCAATCATGGAATCGTGAGTTTACAGAACTTAAGATTAATAAAGACTCTCCATGGATTTACAAATCAGCAGCAGAACTTCTTACAATGCCTTATATTGGAAGATACACTACATATCTAGGTAAGATGCATTGTTAGCACTGGAACAACCATTACGACCTGAGAAAGATTTAATAAATTACGCTGATTACTATTATCATCTATCGCATTATCTTTATATATTAAGAAAAGCAATATAACAATAAGTTGTCTGAAAAATTAATCATAAAATAAAAATTTGAAATAATTTTCGTTTATTATATTTTTGTGAATTACAAGAAGCCTGAATAACAGGAGGTGAAATGGAAATATTATAATAAAAGTGTTAGGTGGGAAAATTTTTTGCAACACATAAGAGACGTTAATTAACAGATTGCTCTATTACATTGTGATTTGAAAGTTTTGTAAGGACCATCTGGACTATTACAATTGATGAATTCTTATCATATTCAGCCTCTTTCTGCTCTTATAAAATAGAAAGATTAGGTAGAGTTCTAGATGGTAAAATTTTGGTCCGCATTTGAGAATGTTGTAAATTCTGTTCGAAATTTTGAATTTATTCATTTTCACCATCAGCTTAATGATGTTCTTCTTGGTGAGTTTGGTTCACTAAATCATGTTCCAAAGCAGCACAGAAGGTATTCCAATGCAGTGTTTTCATTTTTATTAAAATTATCAAGTTTATCTCGACATGCATATCTTTATGTTTGTGACATTTTGCCATTACCAAGCATTCGAACAATACAAAAAACTATAGGAGTTATTCATTTGAATGGTTCTTTTTGTCAATCTTTGACAAATTCCATATTTTCTAATTTGACTAGTTTTCAAAAAATCTGTTTGCTGCTTACAGATGAAGTGTATGTTAAAGAGAATTTGGAGCTTTCAGGCAGCCACATTATTGTCTATGCAGTTAATGAAGCATCTGAAAAAATAAAAGCAAAAACAATGATCAGCTTTATGATCAAATGTTTATATGGAGGCCGAACATTTATGTTGAAATTAGTTCCCGTGCATAATCCTACTGGAGAATTTATATATGAGCAGTGTTTGAACATCATTTGTATATTGCATAATGCTGGTGCAAATATTGTTGGCCTAGTCACAGATAATTCGCATTTTAACAAGCAGTTTTCTACACGCTTTCCTGGTATGTCGAAATCCATTAGATTCAACAAAAAAGTGATTTTTTTGCTTGATCTGCCACATTTGGTCAAATCTGTTCGAAAAAACAAGAGGAAAATCTCTTATTTTTGATGGAATGTATTGGAAATGGAGTGATATATTGCATGTTTACAACAAAGAAGTAGATAATGTTTTGTAATGCGCTTCTTTGAATTTTGCTGCTTGCATTCTTCTGCTATAGCAAAACAAAAGTTCATCTTGGCTTTGAAGATTTTTCATGACAAAACTGTGGCAGTACTCAGAATTTGTGAAAGAGATCAAACAGCTAAATTGGTAGAAATGGTTTTCAAAATAGAAGATATTAAGTCTCCTACTATAGGACCAAGAAAAAATGACAAATTTAAAATGGTTATTTTTTCTAAATATGATGACCGCCTTGATTACCTAAGCTTAAATGCGAATAAGTTTCATGACATGGGCACCCATAGCAATCAACAACGAGTAAAAAGCTTAACTTTGGAAACTAGTTTTGGTATGTTTCATAATTTGATGGGATTAAAGGAATTTTCAGAATTTTTTAGATTTTGGATTTTCGTATGTAATGCTAGAAGAATTTCGGACTGATCCACTTGAGTGTCAATTTGGGATTTAACAGCAGTTGTCGGGAAGCAATTACTACGTGTCTCTAAATCAAGGGATGAATACATTGAAGAATGATACTCCCCAATTATTGATTGGCATGGCGCTTAGGATAGATTATTCCTGCAAGTCGGATTGTAAATTTTGTGAAGCAGAAATTGATAACAGTATTATCAAAGGCAGAACTATATTTCGATTTTAACAAAAATTGGTTAAGTAATTGGTGTCCGTAAAGTCTGGACACAGGAAAATTAACTAGTTTTCAATTTAGGCTTTAAAATTGTTCATATTTTTTCATCCATTCTTCAAAAAAGATTTAAACTTATAGTTCTCAGTGGCTATGGAGGCTTAATTTAAAAAAAAGTTCACTTATTTAGATAGTGGCGAAATTATGAAATTTTATTGTGTCCAGACTTTATGGAAACCCTGTATTGTGTATTTTACCGGATTTATTGTAGCAAAATTTCAATATGCTGATTTTAAAGGCTCCAATCATATGATTAAAAATGCAGATTTCATTCATGAACGTTCTTGTGGTCGTCTATCAATTCCCGATGAAACAATAATTAAGTATATATTAAATTGCTATGAAATTTATTTGACTGCATGTGCATAACATCCCATGCACTTTATACTTTATGAAACTTTTTCAATCATTGGAAACTGAAAATGAAGAATATGAAATACTATTATTTACTTTTCTGCACAAAATTTTTCGGTTTTTGTTCCACACTTTTAGTAGAGGTTACATCCACAAATTAGATGATGAAAAGCGCAAACTTTCAAAGTCAAGTAAATCACAACAAGTCGTTAAGAAGCTTCGTTCTTCATCTAATTTTAGTATGTATGTAAAGTGATGCCTTTAGTTTTAAAATAAAAATATGCTATAGTTGTATTTATAGAGAACTTTAAAAAAATCTCCCGCCTACACATTTCTATTATAATATTTCCGTTTCACCTCCTGTTATTCAGAGCTCTTTGGTAAATTACAGGTGAAGTGACCTCGACTTCTATGAAAACGACACTTTTAACTTTTCAAAATCAAATATAAAGTTTATCAGCAATTTTTTGTTTCATTCGGAAATGTTCATTACAGTTCACTTTTAAACTTTTTAATCAAGATTTTAATTATTATTGCTTTATTATTATACTAATTTTGTTCAAATTTTTTTATCTCTTACAAACGTTTCTATCATTCACACCTTTTAATATGTTTGGAAAGATGTCTCTTCTCTTTGTATGATAGCTTATAATTTTTGGTTGCATTTTGATCAAATGTAGCCATTTCAAAGCAAACCTCTAGGATGTACTGTACATCAACACCACATTTTCTCAAATATATAATGATTTAGCAATTTTTGATAAATTTTGTTTTCATGTTTAGGTTACTGCATAATTAATGATACTAGAAGAAAACGTTAGTCTTTTTGATGCAAATCATCGTGTAACTATGTAGCACTGTTTATATAAGTCATTTTGATTTGAAATTTCGATGATATTTGGATAAGCTATTGCTACTTTGCATGTGAATGATGAAGGCTTTCTAGTCTGTAATTGCAAAGTCACTTTGTAATCAGCTAGAATGACTCATTATCATTTTTGAGAATTTTTGGTGTTTGAATAAATACCATCGCGAACATTTTTAATGTATGTTTTGATTGTAAAACTGCGGAGAAAGCAGGAAGTACAGACTAACCCTATCTCGGTCGGAAGGAGCCCCAGGTTAAAAGTGAAAAAAGCCCGTCGAATTGGCAGACCAAATAAATATAATGCAATACCGTATATTATAAAATGCTAGTAGAGCGAACATGAACAATCTTAACTATATATATTCGAAACATCATGAATAAGCTTAAATGTTCTCTATCATATATTATGCAGTGAAATTTTCAAAAATATTCAGAACACGAATACTAAGATGAAGACTTATTATTATTTATATTTTTAGGATCAGGTTACATCTACAAGTTTAAAGCAAAATCAAATCAGACATTGATGGACATTGCCAACCTGAAGGAAAACAGTTGGTTGAATCATCAAACACGATTGGTTCTTTTGCTTTTTAACCTTTACAACGCAAACGCAAATCTTTTTGCTACGGTTTACGTGTCTGCTGAATTTCTGGCGACAGGTGGTGCTATTCCTTATATTCGTATAAACATTCCAAGTGTGAAGCTGTTCAACTCTTCTTATGGAAACGTCATTATTTTGCTGGAGCTGATTTTATCCACTATTTTCATTGTCCAATCGATAAATGCAATCATATCTGTAATTTTCATATATTTATATACAGGGCTGTGCTCCTAAGTAATTAAAAAGGAGGGCTCTTATCTTGAGTTTTCTATTTTTTTGACCATAAATTAATTCTTAACAAATATAATCCAAAACTCTAATACTAATATAAATTCAACAAGGTGGGCTGCGCCTCCTGAGCACACCCTTCGAGTACACCCCTGTTCATATACTTAAAGAATGTACACATAATAAGAAATATTTTCTGTTAGCATAAGAAAACGGCAAAGCCTTTCCATAAATCGTTGCTGTCTGATATATTCTATCATCTAAATTCGTAATATCATTTGAAACACACATATATTAACTTTGTATCATCAAATTTCAAAGGAATTTTAACATAAACTACATGGAAAAAATATCTATCGTCTAATCTTTTGGAAAAGCTGTTTTTTCATTTAGATGTTTAAAAATGGATGGAAGTACTTCAAAAGATTTTGGAACTGGCTAGAAATTGCCTTGGTAATTTTTGGTATTACATCAATCGTGATGTATGGGCTAAGGGAAACTGCTACACAGTACTTACTTGGTAACATCAAATCAGCTAAGAAAACGGGTAATACATTGAAAGTTTCTAATATTCTTAGTAGCTAATAATAATGGCATATGTATATCTTATACGATTGGTAGTTTCTTTGAGTACATAAAATTTTTATAAAGTTCTGATTCAAAATTTTTGTTAAAAACAATTTATATAGCTCATTACAAAGCTAGAATTTTGAGATTTCCCATAAGCTAAATACTGTCATATATTTAAAGTTAGTTCTTTTATTTTATCATATAACGCATATATATTGGATATTTGAATAAGTGAAAATTCAAATTCAATTATTCAATATAAATATAATAATCATAATTATTGCAAATTGCAAAATTTCAGTTCCTAAATAGCTCCTTTGAAAAAGAGTTTTTTCTGAATTTTTGGTATTATAATTGAGGGGAAAGCTGAAATTGGCCGAATTTTGTTGGTGAAGTGCATCATAAACCAAAGGTAGCTTATAGAGTTGGCCTCCCCAGAAAACTTTGCCTGCTACCAAAAATTTGAGGAGCTTATAAAATTTTGCACAAACAGGCTTATTCTATAAATTTTGTTTACTGAAATGGCCTTTTGCTCTATCAATCTGACTCTGTTGTGCAATGGTTAGGCAAATTCAATATCAAGAATAAGAGTGGCTGAGCAAAAGTTTTTTCGCGTACACCCAGCTCCACAAAAAATTTGACAGTTGGAGAGTTTTACTTTTCGTAAATATCTTTTGTTGCGTTGCCCTGATAGAAAAATGATCAGAGTGTGATTTGTGGAGCCTATAATAACGTAACCAACGATGGTAATTTAATTTGCAGTTATAAAAAACCAATGAAAATACCAGTTTTTGTTTATGTTTAATTTAGTCATGCAGAACAAATGAGACACAATTGAAATTCAGGATAACAACATCGCCCATGGTTTTAGTTTTTTATACAAAGCATCAGGCATACCAAAGGCAACCTTCTACAGAAACTTTGAAGTTTTGGAAAGTTGTGGATTACTCAAAAGAAAAGCGGAAAGTGGCCGTCCTGTGAAAATTTCAGGACATGAAAAGCACAAATTGAAAATTTAATTTTGAAAATCACCTTTTTCTCTGGACAGACATAGCTTAAAAATTCACAGAAAGGACTGCGATTTCTATTCACTATTCGACAGTGCATTGGAAATTGCCTAGATTGGGTATAAAAATGAAACTGAAGAAAATTGTACCAAGTATAACAGATTTGCACAAGGCAAAACGAAGTTTTGCAGAAACTTGCTGAAACTACAGTTTTCAGGTTTTTTCTCAGATGAATGTATTTTTCAACTGCATCGAAACAAACTCAAGGTTTGGTGCAGTAGTCAACAGGAAATACCTATGAAAAAGTCGCAAAAATTTTTTCTAGAAGTTATGATTTGAAGCGTATTCTGGGTTTTATTTGAAAATTATCCTTCAAGGAACGATTAACAGTAAAAAAATATTGCGAAATTGTGTTGGAGCTTGTTCATATGCAAATGCTTTATAACCCAACGGCTTGATGGCTGTACCCCTCACACCTCCTGTGAACAAAAAATTTAATGTCTGCAGTGGCCAACAGATTCCCCAAATATCAATCCAGTGGAAAACGTGTGGACTATCCTTAAGAACTTCGTAGAAAAGTAAAGTCAACTTACAAAGAAGACACTGGTCGAAAAAATTTAAGAATCCTAAAATGAAATTTTGCCAGTCATACGCAGAAATTTTATGAACTTTATTTCTCTGCGTTCATCCAAATGCTTTGTAAACAACTGAAAATTTATAAAAACTTAGGCCATGTGTTTGCAGCCAATTCATTTTGTATATAGACCTAATATGATTATTTAAATAGTGTTTTTATATTATGCTGAATGTGTATGAAAGTGACTTCCATCAATGCATATAAATGGTCCTGAAAATTAATCCTACTAAAAATTTTGGAACAGTTATTAAGCCTGCTTGTAATGTTCATGACAACGTTTTATCAAGGTTTTTTAATTTTTTCTAATTATCTTTTGAAGCCCTTGTTAGTTACTGCCAAACGTTAGGACTGGGCTGGACTAGGTTGGATAATATTAGTAAGATTATCCCATAAGTTCAAATCAGCAAATTGATCTCTCCATTTTTCCAAATTATCCAATTGATTTATCTACAAGCATGCCCAACATATCCACAGTACCAACAAAATATTTTATGTATTATAATTAATTAAGTAAATTTTAAAATAGATGGTTTTTTCAAAATCATCATAATTTACGCAACCATTTATATTGTTCTCTAAAAGTCGAATCTATAGTTAAGATACTATTTCAAGTGATAGTTCTCTAAATAGACAAATTTTATATAGTAGACATATAGAAATATTGCAATTTCCCCGATTGATCATAGCAAGGTATTAACCTCTTTGTATTTAGAGTATATCGACATGTCTGTTGCGGTATTTTGGAATGAAATGTACATCGTATTTCTTGGCCTAGTTACCTTTCTTTTATGTTGTAAGTAACCTTTAGCTGTAACTCAATTAACTGCTGTTGGCAACCACTGATGAGTATAATAAAATGTATTGTTGAAGTTTTGCTTTCACAATGCTCCCAATAGTAATTCTATTTTGAACTAGAGATTTTTTGGGGAATTATTCTAATTCGGAAAATAATGGTGCAGCAGTGGATATGTACTGGTTACATCCTTTTACCAAAGATAATGATTTTTGACATATCACAGTCACTGAAAAAATTCTGTTTTTAGTGAAATTACTTTGGTTGATGAAATTTAACTCAAGCATTCTTAAGTTGACAAAAGTTTTGTCAAATGCCGCTCAACCTATTTTTGCGTTCTTCATGATGTTCTTTGTCATTTTCATTGCATTCGTATTTTGGGGCTCGCTTACCTTCGGGAGATATCTGTGGCAGTATTCTTCTTTCTTGAACTCATTGGAGGAGAGTGCATCTATGTTGTTGGGTAACAAACATTTTAATATAATTCCACTAATTGTGTAATAAAATTTTACTTAAATAGTGTTGCTTTAGGTCTCTCAATACGCAATTGCTCTTTAATTATAAATTAAATTTTTGTGAATATTTTCCTATATACAAGGCTTTGTAAAACTAAAAATTTAGGAATTCTACTACCCAAAAAATAATAGAGAAATTAGCAAATTTAGAAAGCCTTTGTCTTTCAGTATTTTCTAATAATTTATTTCGCTTGACTTTGGTTCTTGGTTGCTATGTATCTAAAAAGATTTAAATCCAAGGACAATTTTCGATATTGATGAACATTCGTGGGCAAAGTCAGATGTCGCGGTGTCCATGAATTGATCAAATAATACATTTGCATGGGTTGCAAATTTGCTGTTAAAATCATTATTTGGTGTTAATATTAACAGCAAACAGTTTTGCTGGTAACAGCAAATTTATAAAACTGTTTTTACTTTACAATACCAAAATTTCAAAATATGGAATTTGTAAACAATAGTACTATTATTCTGTTACTTAGAACCTTTGAGAACTATGCCCAGGCCTGGAAACAATGATGTCTGGCCCCAAGCTTACACGAGGATAGTGCAGTTTTAGGATTTCGATTTGTATTCTAAAAATACTTCAAATTTGAGTATTTATGAATCCTGTTTACAAATAGACTTGCAAAATGCGGAATCTAGAAAATTACACATCTCGATTCAAAAGCTGATATTGTGTAATGCAAATTTCAAATTTATTATGATTATAATTCTATCAGATTGCCACTTTGAAATTTTCTAAATATCAATTCTTTGCATAATTTGCATCAGTTTTTCATTTTTCAATTTCCTTAGTTAGGTCGCTTTTGTATGATAGTTAAAATATATATAACTAAGTAAGAATTATTATCAATCGTTATTATTTACATTAGCATTGAATAATTACACAAATAAATATTCTTAAACATTTTTCCATTAAAGCCAAGCATAATTACTCCTCCAGTAAAATGTGTCAAACTTCTTAACTGACCTTTGCGTTTGAATGTCTTTGCAACCGAAGATTTTTAAGTTTATTTGGAGTGTCCCTTCCAATATTTGAAAAACACACAGGTTCAAGTTTTTTTTATATGAAATCTCAAAATTTCAAGTGTAAATCCAATAGATAATACTTTTTATTATAAAAAGTTTCTGTTAATATTATTAGTAAGTTGAATAAAAAACGAAGGAAAATTACTTTATCAAAAAGCAGAACAACTCAAATTATAGCAAAATTTATGAGAGATTCCAGAAAGTACTTAATTATTGTTCTTTTAATAATTGCAATACTGTAGATTGCTGAAACAAAAATGATTTTTGAATTTTAGATTTTCATAGAAATTCCTCCCAAACTAAGCAAAGCATTCTCTGTTTATAAGATAAAACCAAATTTTTTTGTAATTTTGGCCGGTAAATGTACTGTAATTTTACCGGTCTATCTTGAAATTTCTAAGCGGCTGCAGACCTCTAAATTATTGGCACCGACCGGTAGCCGGTTACATCTCTGCATTACTACAGTGCTTAAAATTCACTGCTTTGTGCATTCACATTTTCTTTTGGAAAGAGTCAATATGTTAGGCTACGGTTAGAATATGTGATTGTTCACACATGATCTGTCACATTTTGGTAAAATCGCACGTGTAACCACTGAGATAATTAGCGATGTGAGATGATTTTGTAACTCTTGTTGCTACCAAACACGTAGTCTAACCATAGCCTTAGCAAATCTGGTTTTAGCAACCAATGAGAAATGTGACAACATAAAAAATTTTTCTTCAATAATTTAGTTTATCAGTTGTCAAAGTTTCATGTATTAACATATTCGACCCCTTCGTGTCAAGAAGCCATTAAAAGAAGTGAACATTGTGATACAAAATGACAAATTGGGTCTGTACTGTACAAATTTATACCGGAATTTGTATATCAAAAGCCTTCACATTTATGCAACATTCTGTATAACTTGCATTGTAATTGGAACTATTAATTAATTTCTACTTTACACTCTAACTTCGTTGTAATTATAAGGTTCATAACTTTAAACTGTTTAGGCAATTTCAGGCTGTCTCTTCTATTGGAAGCCAATCGGATAGTTGGGGCGATATTCTTTCTGCTGTATATGTGTTCCTGCTACATGGTTCTTCTCAATATCTTCATGATCCTTCTCAATGAAAATATTTCGTCCGTCGATCAAACGAATGTATAAATTTATAATTTTACATAATATTATATAATAGTTGCATGGCACTATATGCTATAGTTAGAGCAAGCAAAATATTAACCTTAGAATTTTTGTTAACTTAATGAAAATAATTTTAGAAAACTTCAAATTACTAATTATTATTTGAAAAATTGCAACGAAAACAACAAAATGCATATTCCCATTTCACCCGCACTTTAAATTTCATTGTGGTAGGCATTGTGTTGGAAAGATTGATTGGATCATGTTAGCCACAAAAATTGTGTGTGCCATAGAATATACCTTCAGGATTTGTAATTCTTCATTCATTGAAAGAGAACAGATAAATAACTCTCTGCTTAAAAACATTTATTTTGAGCTTTTGAAGTTTTTCATACAAAACGATATTTATATTTAAATTCAATAACCTATTTTTATTCTTTCAAAAATTGAGCCAATTAGTCTATCTCATTTACTAAGAAATGGTCTAATTTCAAAATTCGAAGGGCAAACAAAAAACAGCAGTAAAAATCTTGTTTACAGTTAAGTAAAACAGACTTAGTTTTTAAATGAATATTTGTTAACCTAAAATCCTTTGAAAGGAAAGAATAATATGGAGTTAACATACACAAATTTTTGACAGCTGCTAATATTTTATTGCAATATTGCATTTGTCCAATTTCATGTAAATTAACAATATTTTGCGTTTGAGTATTCCCATAAATTTTTTCTGAATTTAAATTTTTAACACGAGATTTCACTGGATAATTTTAAGATCATAGCTGACCACCAACAAAAATACTTATTCATCTTGTGACTGATCAGAGAAATGACCCATTGCTGCTCAAAATCATGATCCCATAATTGGATAACAAAAATTAATTTTATCATTCAATTCAATTACATGCAGATAAATATTAAATTATTATCAAGGTCGTGCTGTCCATTCCCCAATTTCTTAATATTTAGCTCACATTTATTAACCATACTCATTTCTTAATGTAAAATTGAGCTTTTGTTTTAAATAATTTATTAGTAAAATGAACTTTATTAAATTTAAAACAGATTATTAAATGCATTAACCTTAAAATGAACTTTTGTTAGCCTAATAGCGTTTTAATTGAGACTTATTTAATCGTTTAAAATGTATTTTTGCAGGTTGACTACAATTAGAGTTTGTGGTTAAATATTAACTCTATTAAGTTTTGGTTACTCTAGTTATATAATTAATAGTTTTGTTCAGTACATTGGTCTTGTTTTCAGTCTGCTGTCACTCTAAGTGGATCATGAAAATTGTAATATATTAAACCAATATCTCGCTTGATCTTTATTTGGAATCTTTTGTAACAATACCCTTATTTTCAAATTCTGTTTTATATTTTTTTATTATTTTGTCATCGCCATTTCAACCTAAGAACCCACTGAAAAATGTTGAACTAATAGGGATGCTGGGCTAGGGCCCCGAAACTGACACGTCCTGGTCAAATTGACAGGTAAAAATACATATAAAATCAAAGGAATATAGACTAGTTAACAATAAAATTCATGAAAATAAACAATTTCAATAATGTAGCCATATGGATTTGACTTGCAAGCGAATTTTGCTTAAATAATATTTGTATAAATTGCTGGCTTCACTAAAGCTCACAGGAAGTTTATCCTAATGTTTGCAGGTGGTTGCTGTGAAATCGTTTTTCCAATATTTATTATAAATTTTACTTTGTTCTTTTGTTTATTGTTTTATTGTTCTGAGAAAAAGTAGTTTAAATTAATTTCATTGTTATTATGTCTAAAAAGAATAACTAAATTACAAAATATATTGTTACAGAAACACAGAGATAACAATGAAACGCATGTTGTCTTAAATGTATTTGGTATGAAAGAGCCAGTTAAGCATGCTATTTAGACGATCTTGACTGGTGTTGTCGATGTTGTTTGAAACTAGAATGCTTGAGAGGTCAAATTTGACACCTTTGTAAATGCATTAATAATGCTGTCTATAATCTTATTTTATTCTTCTGAAACTTATTTTAGATTGTTATTGCTTTCCCCAATTTTTCTAAAGGTGAGTGTAGAATTTTCAGGCATTCTAGTGTACATGGTGCATATGATTAGCAGGAGTACCATTAATGGTATGGTAATATATAATAAGGCAATATTTTTCAGCTATCCATAATAGCCATATTTTAATTTCATTCATTCATTATTACCATAATGACCATTATGTAAAACACGGTTAATGATGGTGAAATGTATGTATGATGCACATGGTAATAGTAAAATAATAAGAGATTTCCAATATTTATCCAAATAATTACCAAATTACAAGCTGCAATTAAATGCCAACCATTTTTATGCAATAGGAATTTGTACTGATATCAAAAGGCACAAGCAATTCACTAGGTTGCAGAAGCATTTTGAAGCATTCAGAAACAAACCTAAAAATGAAGTAATTATTATTTTTTGTTTTCCAATACAACGCGCTTGTTAGACGCAAATATTAAAACTTGGAATTAAATTAATCGTCAGCATTTTTTGCAATCCACTATTACAAATGGGAAAAAAATTCATATTTAATATTTGTTTACACTCTACTGAAACTACTTCCTAAACTTTTGTAAAACTTTTAAAAATTTATCTTATTAAAATGTTTTTTTGTTCAATAAATAGGCGCAAAGCTTAAAAATGGGAAACAACTTAATCATTAGTGTTTTTACAATCGGCAATAACAAATGGGAAACAATTTCCTGAAGCTGTTTAGCAAATGTTTGCAAAACGTTTAAAAGTTATTTTATCAAAATGATTTTTTTTGTTCAAAACAATATGTGAAATAAATGTTTACTCATTCGATTATTTTTAATGAAAGATATGTCACTAAATTTTCCTGAAAATTAAAATAAATTCTGTATATATAACGATATTATGGTATTCATAATATGGTACATAATGGTGTGATATCACACCATAATCGACACCTCTGATTAGTAGTGACTATTGGCGTACGCAAGGGGACATGGTGGAATCCCCTCCCGTCAGGTTTCAAAAGTGATTTTGACTGGATAAATAAAAACAAATGAAAAAAATTTAAATTTTAAACTTGTGAAATGCATTTTTAGGGTTTTCCCTCGCTTGGGACATTACTAAATTGTCCCCCACCAGAAAATCCTGGGCATGTTCCTGGTAGTGACATATTGTCTTATCAAAGCTTGAAAAATTGTGATGCTTTTGGTAACTTTGATACTGCCTGCAAGTTGCCTTTTGTATCAATTTGAAAATATAAATACCGGTTGTGGATAAACTATGTGATACTTTTAAACTCAAATGGAATACCTGTTTATAAGTAGAACGGAAATAAATTTGATGAAAATTTTAAATATACATTAGTTAATTTAGAATTGTATGTCCACTGCTAAAGTCCTGTAGTGTAAGTTTGAGTCGAAATTCTTACTTAGACCTTTTTATGCTAATAATGATAACACTACCTTTTTAGGAAGTCAATTATAATGCTCTTGGATATTTTACTACTCGTGTAAAGGGGTTTCTTGGAATCGGTTCTATTCGTCGAAAACCGAGAGTTAAATCTGGTGAGAAAAATTGTCTATGTTTATATATATATATACATATACATTGGTCTTTACATTTCTTTCTATAACACTAATAGGATGCGAACTTCACTTCGGTAATTGACAAACAACTTGATGTTCATGCAAGACGCGCTCCAACCCATTACGCTAAAACCGTTCATGATCTTTTAGATACTTTACCTGCTGGTTGCATTGGAGATAAAGTGTCTATTGACTAGAAACCACGTTCATGTGAAATCAATCTATGAGCTTCGTTATGTGGTGAAGGCTGAAAAATAGAGTTTTCAGATAAAAACTAAGGAATCTGGCCCAGCTGCAAGATTCTATAACATCTAAGTTCAAGCAAATTTATTCAAATAAGCTACGCTGTCATAAAATCTGCAACTCTGCATTGACCTGAATGAAAAAACATGTCATTCAAGAAAGACTTCAGTTTGAACAGATACTTCATATTTAGATGTTTTTATTAAATTCATTTAGTTGCAACACATAAATATCTTTTGAAATAAAATGATTTTGACTTACTTTCGGGTGACTCTTGGCCAGCCCTTTATACATATATATATATATATATAT
>CABFPE010000518.1:135151-146749 GCA_900660155.1 Hofstenia miamia | reverse complement strand
TATATATATATTTCGAAATCCATATGATGACTCTAACATACAACTCTGTATATATTTTTTTAAATAGATTGATTGGAACTGTGTTTTTTATATTCGGTTTTTCTAGGTCGAAGATTTTCTACAAAACCTCTTCCTCGTAAAAGAGTACAAGACAGTGTTAATCGATTGGTAGAGTTCGTTGACTTGAGGTATTTATTGCTCAAATATCACTATGTATCATGAATTTTATGCTCTAAGTACAAACCTAAAAATTCAGCAATTTTTATTCAAATTTTAACTTCTTAGGGATTTTCAATTCGAAATAACCAAAAACTATTCAATATTTGTCATATTTTGCATTGAATCTAAAATTGTTTTTCAGAGTTTTTTGAAATTTCTGTGATCAAGGATTCAAAATCAATGTGATGACGTTAAAAATGAATTTGAACCGAATCCTATCATTGATAAAATAATGTTGCAACGTTTTGTTGAAGAATTTATTAAATTCATTATATAATTTTCACATCAATTTTGACATTAATACCATTGTTATGAAGACATCAAGAAGAATATATATATATATATATATATATATATATATATCGATTTTACTTTACCTCTTCTAATAAATATCAATTTGCCTATAAACAAAACTCAATACAACTGCTGCCCTACTACATACAATGAACTTCATCTATAACATACTAAGTTCTATAAGAAAACATCAGCTGTACGTATGGTCTTTTTTGATTACAGCAGCGCGTATAACACAATTCTTCAAAATAAGGATGTAATTAAAATTCAATGTCATTCCACCTGGTTAGCTAATTGGATAAACCAATACATGAAAGGTTGGGGACAGCAGGTGAAGTATGAAAAAATGAGTACACACCATTTGTAAACGTTGTCGATGTCCTTCAAAGTGGACCATTAGGTGGAGCTTTATTTATTGAAAAACCATTGACATCACTTGCGAAAACTTAAATATTGATAGGAAATACCGTGATGTCTCAAAATAACGTGGAGGATTGTTTTAACAAGTAACAGGTAGCAATAGAAAAATTGGTATCTGAATCAGCATCCCGCAATTTGCAAATAAATAATAAAACTTACGAACTGGTAATTAAACATGCTATTGTTACTAGCCTCTTCTTAAGCAAATTTATAGAAGTCGATACAATGTTAACTGAAGAAGAAACAATAAAGAAAGTTTTAAATATTTAGGCCTATATATAAATGAAGATTTGAGTTGGAAGGATCTCTTCAACAATATTTCAAAGTTGGCATACGTTGTTTGAGCATTATAAATTCAAACGTTAACATCGAACTACAAATTTATATATTCCAAATGTATATATTCCCAATCTATACATATGCCTCGGAAGTCTGGGTTTTATCAATTACAGCTAAACAACGCGAAATTCTAGTAAAGCCAATACAGCAAGACCACAAAAATCAGCGAAAATATACTTATCAAACTATTAATTTTAAGTTTGAAAAACAATTCAAATCAACAGGAAAATCATCAAATATAAAGAACATCCACTTCGTGATGAATTAAATTGGTCATTTGAGAAAACACGAAATATTGTTTAACTTCCAAAGCACAATACAAAGTACTTCAAGGCGTAATATATATATATATATATGATGCAAATAAATTCTTAATATATGGAACCTGCCCGCAGTTCCTATAGCATTTCATTTAATGATGCTGTCTCATTCCTCTTTGCAACCAGCGCTGCTGTTTGCACAGGAAATAAATCGGACATACGCTATTTGAAGAAAACCGTAAAAATATGAACACTTTTTTGAAGATAGGGAAAAATATAATTTATTGTCGTTTTCAGCTTTAAGAAATTCATTTGAAACCTTGTGATATTTCAATTTTCCGAACACCTTGATATATATATATATATATATATATATATATATATTAAGATACAATTGTGAGATTTTTTGTTCAAATCAATGTGGAAATGCCGGGTTCCGGCTGAATATTTTAAGCAGATACATAGAAAATATAATACTATATATAATATGATATATGTGGTACATGCACGAGGCGCCTTGGCGCCGAGAAGTTTCATTATNAGAAATTCATTTGAAACCTTGTGATATTTCAATTTTCCGAACACCTTGATATATATATATATATATATATATATATATATATATTAAGATACTTACAATATTTATATTCAGAACAATTCATCAATATTCACTATATTTTAATTGTAAGTTTGTCCACTTTTTACTTATATTCCTGAAAATCTGTAAATGAAGAAATGGAAAAAATTCAAAAAAATTTCATGCAATTTTTGGAAAACAATTACCTGAGAAAAGTAATACAAGGACAAAGGCATTATCTAAGGCATTTTTTGAAAAATCCCTACCAAGTCAATATGCATTTAACCAATTTATGCCTAGACATCTAACGTCAATTTCTAAATAATCCATTTCGATCAAATTTAAATTTTTGCGATGTAGAATATTTTACGATGTGAATTTCTGGACATTTTTGCTGTTTACTAAATTAATAAGTTACGAAGCATTCTAGATCTTAAAGTTGAATGATAAAATTGAAATTAAATATGAAATGACCATAACGATCACCTTTGAACATAAAATTGAAAGCATTTTCAGCACTATTTTTTACTTAGGTATTCAAATCATTTGCGTGCAGAGTCGAAGACTTCAATGCATTCGCGTGCTTACAATCCTCAGATTTACTATCACGGTGTGGGTCCGCATGATATTGATATCGGACAGTGGCGATAATCCGCTTACCAAAAAAACTATGTATATTGGAAATATGTATAAATATGTATAAATGTATCATACTTGAAATATATGTGTAGACTGCATATTTTCACTAATTCATCCAAAGCTGGGTTTTTATTATCCGACCAACAACGATTTAGAAGCAATCTATATGAAATGTTTCATTGTGCAATTTCCTTAATTATTTTGCATTGAGTCATTTAGGTATTTTTAAATAATATAAAATTTTTGAAATATATGATCCTTTCAATTATATAATGGAGATAATAAATATATTAAAATTTGAACATTGATTTTGCTTTTTGAATTTTATTGCTTGAATTTCATATTTCCATAAGAAGTCTGAAGTTGAAGTTAGAAATTGATGGTAATAGACCATTCAGATTCAGACAGTCAATGAAACTTTGTGGTATTTTTTAAGTCGCGGTGGGACGGGTAGGTTATTAACAAACAGTAACCAAAATGTCACAATTAGCAGACATTTCCAAGATTACAGTTAGAATTATTTCAAACCCCCAGGACTACCTTACAAAATATCATGGAGGGCCCTTTTGAAAAGGCATCCTTATTTTGCTCCAATATAGAATCAGTGATATCACGTTTTCAATTTGTTCAACAGTCTTAACAAATTTGTTAGGTTTTCAGTTCATTGAATGAAAATTTGTAAAACATAATTCTGCTTAATATATCTGGTGTAACCTATTTTTCTCCTATGCACTAATAATGTACTGAACAATATAGTAATTCCCTTTATTCTTTGATGTTTACATTATGGAAAGCAATTCATTGATGCACTGTTGAACAAGTTCACGAAAAGCAATTGATCTTTTATTTAATTTGGCGTTCTTGTTCAAATCCGAAAGATCCCTTAGTAGGACCTCACTCAATCATGCTTTTCGAAAATATAAGAATTTTGAAGTTTTCCCTATTTTTATCAAGCAAAGTATCTATTCTGATCTCGTTTTTTAGGTTGAATTTTTAATAGTTTATACTATTTTGTTTTTAATAAAGTATCAAATTTATTATAGTTACTTTATATATTTCATGATTAATTTTATATTTTTGATCTATTCTATTATGTTTTTGTAGGTTATAGTAGTAATTTTGATAAATGCACTAATGTCCTTTTGTCTCAAGCACTTTTAATAATAACGTTCACAGAAATATGTCGCGAAATGCTTCATCAAAACAAGCCAACTTCAATAACATCTCAGGTCCTCTCGTTGTCTGAGTTTTCTCGAAATTCAAAAAATTCAAACATTATTAGAAGATTTTTACAACAGATTAATGAAAACAATAAGAAAAGAAATAACTTACTTATGGAAAATATTTAGCTTTCCAATTGAAAACGAAAGAAAAGTTGAAATAAAGCATTCAGGAACAAGTACGATTTATTAAGAAAAAGGGATGTAATGGAAATTGAAAATAATAGATAATGTGATCAAATATTCAATGTGATAAGCATAAATCATACCTCGCTGATATCTAAAATTTATAATCAGCGAATAAGCTCCAACGGTGTGATTGAGCATTATAAACAAATAAATGGCATACGATGTTCTGAATTTATGTAGATGAACAGTATTGAAAATGAGATGAGGAGAAAGCTTGTTCACGATAGTCGGCTAATATTATTTTGCGTAAGTGATTAAGATACCTAATGTCAGAAGTCATTTTTTCAATTTTACTTAGCAAAAATTTTTCAAATTTGAATTCACTGTCTGAATTCCTAAATAATTTATTGGGGTTGGGTTGAACGCCTTAGAAACCTTTTCATTTTTTGTTGCTTAATCCAATTTGTCCCACAACAAAATAATATAAATTTAAAATCTAAAATTCATTAAATTTCCTTGCATCTGTGTTTTGGCAATCAGCGTTGCAACCGCGCATGACATTTGAGTCAATGCCTTACCTGACCCCATTTATTTTAGGCTAAGCCAGGTCTGTTTGATTATAAATGCTTAATCAATGACAAAAATGCTTTGAATACCAATTTATGACTTCGTCTTAAAATTATATTATGTAGGCTCAAACCGATCATCTTCAAGCACTGCGCCTAATATAAACTTCTTATGCTTCAATTATTATTCTACGAATATACGATTTTTTCCTAAAAAGACCCATAGACATATAATATTTGTAAGACACTCTCATGATTGTAGTTATTAGTTATATATTCTTTTTAACTTTAAACAATCCAAGAATTTGTGATGGTTTCTAAAAAAAATTGGCACGTGATTTACTAAATAATAAGCATATCTCCAATCTGAGAATTAGAGAATAGTCTCACTTTCACGTTCATCATTAATTCGAGTGTTTACGCGAACTCGTCTGGGCGCCCTGTGTGCAATTGACGGAACACTAAGTAGTTGCTTGGATTTGATTTCAATATAGTTGAATTATAATTCCTATTATAGGGATTATTCATTCTTACTACGCATACATTGATCAAAATGGAAAATATTTAAAAAATTATCAAATGTATTTGCTTTGTATTTGTAATAATTTACATATAAAATTGATCATATATGGAATAATTGCAAAATGCTTTGTTGGATGGTCTATATTGACTATCACTATTAAACACAGAAGAACAACATTCTAACACGCCAGCATCTATATAGTGACCTTCAGTGGTAAAAATGTAGAATCCGGAATTTATTAGACACTTTTTTCCCATCGTGCCTTGTATGGTAGTCATTGATTGTGAATTGAAAATAAAATTGTTTGGGTCGAAGAGAAGATAAAGATACTTTGTAGTTTCTGCTAAGAAGAATGACTCCATTAAATCATCCACTGCATGATCTGTGACACGATGTATATGAGCATAGCCAAAGAATGTTTTCGCACTATGCTTTATTGATGATATAATTTGTTTTCCGACATCTAGAAAACTGTTGTTATTTATAATATATACCTAATTAGTTTAAGTATTCAATGGTGGATTCCGAGAAGGTGTGACAGCCACACGTCCAGTAAACTGCAAATATCAAAAAATTCATTTAGTAAATTAATGTCTTTTCTGCGCACTGTATTATGTAGCCTTCACAAGATTTCAAAACATGTGTGTTCGTATAGGATTGTAAAAAATTACCTAAGTGCAAAATGCATAGTATATGTCAAGTCTGGAAATTTTATTAGGACCATCTATTTTTTTATTTCGCGTTGCATCCTGTACTTTGTAGTGTACATCTGGGAACAGTATTTATCGTCTGACCTAAGCAATTATTATTATTCATCATCATAAATCATTATGCGCGAGCGAAAATTTGCCTCAATGTGTAATTGCCTCTTGCGGCAATGTTTCAAAGACGTCTGTTGTTTGAAGATCAATATGGCTACTGGAAGCGCCTACACTGTTAATCGACGTGGAAAATGTGGAGCTAAGAGGAAGTCAACTCTGCAAGATGATCGATCTTGATGCGCACTATATGTAAGGAACTACTCATCACGGCTTCCCAACTGCGCACCAAATGGCAGGAAAGTAGCGTTAATGTCATATCGCGCCCTGTGCGACGAAGACTCCATAAGATGGATTGCGATGCCGTGAGGCCTCGAAAGAGGCCACGACTGACAGACCAAATGAAACCAAAGCGCCTTGACTTCGCCCGTCAGCATGCTAATCGGACATTGGAAGACTGGAAGATGGTTGCTTTCAGTGATGAGTCAACTTTCGAAGGCCAGAAAGCTACACAACAACGTGTTCCGCAGCCAATCTGGGCACCTGGTCCAGTGCAGCAGCGAATGAAGCATCCGACCAAGGGGAATGTTTTCCTATCATGGAACTGGTAGGCTCCATGTCTGCGAAGGATCCATGAACGCAGCATCTCACCTACAAGTGATGCAAACAAGAATGGCGCCACAACTTCATGATTGTTTCCGGATAACAACGGAATATTTATGCAAGATGGCGCCTCATGCCCCCTGGCTCGCTTTGTGAAGTACTATTTTGACAACATTAATAGTCAAGTTATTGGACTGGCCGGACATTAGTAATGACCTAAATTTGTGGGCCATCATTAAATGTCGGCTGGCTGCAGAAACAATTATAAACAAACAGGAATTGATAGCTAAGATCCTAAATACACAACTCTACAATTACTGATATTTTGCACAATCTTATTGACTGCATGCCACGCCGAATTGAAGGCGGGATTGAAGCGAAAGGTGGCCACAGTAAATATTGACTGTTTTTGAACCGTTATCCTGCGTGATTGGTTGATTTTTACATTATATTTGTAGCCTTTATTGTCTGATTGGCAATGTTCCTAATAATATGTCCAGATATTTAGGTGTCTTGCTTGGTAATGTTTGACTGAGACCAGTATATATTGTAGTGTAATGTATGTTTGTATGTTAACTTGCTGTACTTGAAAGGGCATGAAATAATAAGGTGGTCCTAATAAAATGGCCCACAGTGTATTTAAAAAATTTTAGGATGTGCACGCTTCTCCTAACTAAATTTGATAGATCCGCCCAAAGTCTACTTAAATGTTTATAGTAGGTTTTGATAATCCGGTGCTGTTACTTTTGCATTCAACACTGATTAAGGATTATTACAAAATAGTTCACAGCAAAAACTCAAAATGAAATATTTATATGTCAAATTGTACTTAATAAAATAAAAACTAATGATTGACATAATTCTTTAAAGTTTTGTAGTTGTAGTTATTGAATTGGAAATGATCTATATGCAGCATTTATATAATTGCAGCTTTCGTAAAATATGTTTTCAAAACTTTGCGAAATATTGGACTAGTTAAATACATCGAATGCTTAAATATAAATTTTTATGTAATTGACTGTATTACCTAAATAAAAGGGATTGTTTGTTGCTTGAAATAGATACAGCGCACTTTCAGCAAATTCAGGTCTTAATGGGTAGGCCAACTCAGACGAAAGTAAAGTGTTTTGCTTAAAATCATAGGCATCCGGTAGGAAACCAAATTTTTTCCAAAGCTCAAAATGTGCCTTGAACATATTTACAGCAGCGTCGATATCTCCATGTAAAGCCAGTAGTCCCGGCCAAAATGCCTCCAAACTGCTGAAGTGGTGCTTTAAAATATTCCCTAAATATAATTTATAAAATATATAATTTAAACTCTATATTGCTACTATTACAGATTGGCTCTGTATTTTTCTTTTAATAACAAAACTGACTTGTGAATTCCCAGATATACAAACTATTTAAAAAATCAATTTTACAACATCGGTATCCTAATAATATTCTTACTATATTCAAAAACCAAGATGACATTGAAAATTTATAGAAATTTTTGAATAATTCTTTAAAAAATTTGCAATTTACAATTTTTTTTCAAAGGCTATTACTAAGTTAAATCAAAATATAAATACAAATCAATGCATGCACTCTAAATATTTAGAAATAAAAATTATAGTTCAAATTATATATACTCTTTTTTAAAAAGAAGATATAAATGCACGTTTTTTTCTCAGAGATTAGTACAGTGGTATTCGGAAAGTTGAAACCGGTTAACTTCCACGAAACATTTTGTACTAAATTTGGTCGTCTCCTTATCATTGATTGCAAATAGAAAAATTTCAGCTACGTGAACATGTTGATGCTTGTTTGCCCAAATTTGCAATATTATTTCCTATATCGTCTTCATTCAAAAATAATTTGCAACCACTTGGTTTTTTTTCAACATTCCATCTGCCTAGAAGACATAAAAAATTCTTCTAATACATGCAGCATTTGTCTGCTATAAACATAAACACCCAACTAGATAACCTTGAACTGCATGAGGACTTGCAAGACCCTTTTCAAACATATTTGTCAGGAGGAAACTCTTAGGTTGTTTGAAAACAGAAAAAGTCCAATTCTTTGAATACTGCAAAGAAGATTGGACGAATGCCAATAATTACTTTATAAATTTACAAGTTGGCTAAGAATTTCTACGAAATTGCAGCATGCATGCCATTGCTCTTGTTGCTGAGGTTACGGCGAACCTGTGGACCAAAACCGTTTGGACCTCCTGCTGAACCAGGTGAAAAAGAACGAATTGCATTCAAAACTTGTTTAGAGCTGATAGAGACATCGAAGTATTCATTAGTTGTGTATTTGGCATCTGCCAAATAGCGTGAAGATTTTTGAGTTGATCACCCAGTTCAGGTGTGCTAGTAACGAGACCAGAAATGCTCCTGGATAGATGGATGGCACCCTTGACATCAGCATCATCAACCTTACTCTGTATAATATCTGTGATATCGCCCTTAGTGTATTTTGAAGTATGATTAAAAGCCTATGATCGAATGTCAAAACCCATTTTCATGGAACATGAGTTGAAATGCATAGCAAAACAGGATCAGCAATGACTTTAGTCAGGCAAGGGTAATATAATTGAGCTAATTGAACTCGCTTGAGAATACACCTTCTTCTGCTAAAAGTCACATTCAGCAAATCAATGGTGGGATTACTCTCTGATAAAGATGATTCCGCACAAGATAAAATGGAATTTTCAATGAAAGTAAGGACATTGGTGATTTTCATCTGATTTATATGGTGAGTAAACCTACTGTTGCTAGACTTTTCTTAGAAATATCACATGCAGGGCAAATAAATCGTAGTTTTCAATGTGCAGAGTAACGAAAACCATATGGATATATTAACAAGAAGCACACCGAACGCACATTCCTCTGAGAAAGCAGTGATATTGGCTGCAGAGGAATGTTTGTCTACTGGCACAAATCTTTGTTCTTTAGATTATTTTGAATTCTTAGACGTAAATTTAACCAACCGTTTACATTTGAATTGCTAGTGAATAAATCAATTAAATTTTCCGGTTGCTTAAATATTTTATGATACGAAACGAAGATGTACCGGAATCCAACAAATACCAATCTTTATATTATATTTCATTCATATTGTAGATCAAGTTATAAAATTACCAAACTTAAATGTTTACAAAATCGTATTCTCAAAATTTTTTAAAATTTTCAAAAAATAATTAAATCAATAACTGAACTGTATTAAATTTTAGTAAATGATGGCCATCCACATCGTTCAACAGCTAACAAGGAAGTCTGAAGTAGCCAAGAACAATCAAATAATTAAATCCCAATATATTGGAAGTTGCCATACATTGAAAAGCACAAACAATTACCTAATTCGATATAAAATAAAGAAATTTGTTGAAAAAATTAAAATACACAAAGAGGACCTGGAGTATATATTGCAACAAACATCCGAAACATGAGATGCTTGTTTAATCAATTGCATGCAAGCTTACGTGCGAAGAATGTTAACATTCTTAGATCAGTGAAGCAAAGCGACATCTTCATACTCGAGCTACTGAACATTTATCTTAAGATCTTCATGAAGACAGTTGATACAAAGATTTCTGAAGCCCTAATACTTAGAACTCTAATAAAGCAGAATACTAAATAAATAAAGTACGAAACACTTTCGAATATTTTTAAGTGCTCGCATATCTTAACAACATTAAATTCAGTGCATTGCAAATCATATTGCTACAAATTTTCTATTGACAATAACTTTCAATCAAAACCAGTATATAAATATATATATATATATACAGTATATTCAATGATAAGATATGTAAAACTATTCATTTGATGTAAAAACTACCTAATTTTAAAAGTAATGCTAACAATTATAAACAGTATCAAAATATGAGTGAAAACGACTAAANTATTGCTACAAATTTTGTATTGACAATAACTTTCAATCAAAACCAGTATATAAATATATATATATATATACAGTATATTCAAATTGATAAGATATGTAAAACTATTTATTTGATGTAAAAACTACCTAATTTTAAAAGTAATGCTAACAATTATAAACAGTATCAAAATATGAGTGAAAACGACTAAAATAAATCACCTCAAAAGAAAAATCATCATTAATATTTTCTGAATTCCCCCCTAACCTTAATTTGAAATCAATATATTTTTAAGTAATTTATTCCAATGAAAATAGTAATCTAATATAAGACACAAAAATCAGCTTGAAAAAATGAATTTCTTGTTTATGTGCAGTGCTATTTGAATTCTTGGAATTCGAATTGTTATTATACAACACTTAAAATTTGGTAGAATTATAAAGGTAAGAATAGTGTTGAGAAAATTATATAAAGTTTTAGTCAAGCAGACAAAAGAAGGAAATGCACAATATCAATAATTGATGTTTATTTCGAAAAGTGCGTTCTGTGGGTGTGGATATGAATTGTTATACAACTTTCTATTATTCATATAGTGTATCAACTCCTATCTTTACAGTCAATTACTTTTTGCATAATTCAAACAGTTTTACTATGGATGATTTTAATTGTTCAATAGAATTCTGCTTGAATTCAGTTACGCCAAAAATATTTTTTTAACTATATTATCTTCATTTCTTACTTAAGCAAAAAGAGATTTGAAAAGGATAATTTACTACCTGGAACTGCAGCTGGCTTTCCAGCTACGCTTAAGAAATTTATTCCTATTTAGTCTAGGTAAAATATTCTAAAACTAGAATGAGTTCTCAAAGATGTTGGATTTACTTCTTCTTTTGTTTTAAGCTCAACAAACAAGCATGGCAAAAGTCAACTTTTTGATAAAATTGCAAAATTGTGAGCAAGATCCTGAGGTAATTACTCATTGAATTTGAATTACAGTAAGAGTGGTTTCTGCAATTTCAAATGTATGAGTGAAGTTTTGAGCAGACATATGAATGTAGGAATTTTATGAATTTAAATGTTGCTAGAAAAATCTTAATTTGACATTTTAATGTAAGTGAAGCATTGTATTATTTATGTATTTGTATGTATATATATATATATATATATATATATATATGGAAAATTA
>CABFPE010000518.1:94866-105738 GCA_900660155.1 Hofstenia miamia | reverse complement strand
GGGGGGGGGGGGGGGGAGCGATCCCCCCATGTTTTATGTCCGTAACTTTGCTTGAAACTAATTGTTTTAGCTGAATTTTTCTGACTTTCTTAAAATTGATCTAAGAAAAAGACAAAGTTAAATAGGAAAAACATTTTTTTGGGACCTGTGTCAAAGGGGGTCAGAAAAAACTCATTTTAGTAAAAACATGCATTTAAAATAGTCCATATTTTGATAGATATCGATATATTTATACAATTAAATTGATTGACTCATCATTGTTAAGGGTAAAAATATGCTAGGATGAAAAAAATTACAGGGGTCGAACCTTATATACTTTATTACTACAATCAGTTCTTATTGATTTGTTGTCCCTGCACCCACTGTAGAAATATAATATTGGCAAAAAATAGTTTATCTTTTAAAATAAAGGTTTTTGAAGTTCTGTGGTGAAAATCACTCACATGCTCTCATTGGGGGAAGGAAGAGTGGGTCAACCTTAAAATCAGAAAAATATGAAATTTTCATTTGGTACTATATATTGAATACAGCAAGACAATGACTAAATATGATTACAAACAATATTAAAAGTTGCCTAAATTACTAGAAGCATTGATGCTGAACAACATGCTGAAAAATAGCAACCCTAGAGTAGGGTGAGGAGGTTGTGAGCCTTGAATTTTTTTAATTTTAAACTTTTTTGAGCTTTGACCTTGAAAGTGAGTTTAGTGTTACGTATTTAAATCAACATTATTTAAGTGACTTTATTTCTAATTTATTCATTAATTTTAAAATGTCAGTTCATTCAAAATTGTGAAAATGGCTGCCATGATTCTGTAATACTGCCTGACCTTGAGCTTATTTTTTGTTTTCCTGTTAGAGATAAGTCTTTGACAATAACTAGAAGGAATATGAGCTAAGTAAACTATTTACTTCTCTTTTTAATGCTCAATTAATTTAGGTTCTTTTTCACCAATACTTTTCCAAAATTTGGTGATGTCACAAATTCATTTCCATATAAAATTGAAACCAATTACTATATTTGTTAAAATTAGCAAAGATGTATTTCAAAGGTGTGTCAAAGCTCATTAATTTATCTTTAATAGTTTTGAAATATATGAGGGGGCTGATGTGGCCTCCCCTCATTGCATTATTGACATTTTATACCTCAGTGTGTTTAGGGTTAACTCTGCCAATACACAACACTTAAGATAAAAATTTACATAGTGATATGGCATCTCGTCATTGTTCCTTGCTGAGATTAAACTGGCCGGCCAAGATAAGCAATTCCAGCCTGTAGTTGTTTCAAACTTTTCAAATAATGCTGGAGAAATTTTCAGGGCAAAACTTATAAATATTTTTTGCTTGAACAAATAAAAAGCGAATATTTTGCTTAGTTGGAGAGAAAATCTTATTGCTTCAACAGTCAAATGTATTGCAATTACTAACATTATTGAATTTAACTTCTATACAATCTCATTAATTTTGCAATAAATTGAGTTGTTCTACTTTAAAATTGGTAATTTTACTTGGCAGTTCTTTTATTAGATAAGTAAAAAAAAAGAAATTGTTTTTTTTCAAAAAGAAAGCTTAATCTACAGAATTTACATTTGAAAATTTAATACCTTTAATATATATGTTTTTAATATTGGAAAGTACGCTCAAACCAAATTGAAGAAATTTTTTAATCTAAACATATCCAGACGTAAATGGTGGTTGATAATACATATATATAGCCGTGTTCATAATTCACGGGTTATCACAAAAAATACTGTTGTACGTACCTGTAGGTGTATGTGGTTGTAAATGGTATTATGTACTGAAAGACAATAAGAATATAGGCCTAATGACATCCCTGACATTACTATTCCGTATGTAACCACAGTACATTTAAATACCTGCCATTATGCAGATATGACTGTCAAAGCTCTTTTACCCTTTTGAAGGGCACCAATTGTTACTATACATGGCACAGGTATATCAAATCGTTCCATTAATTCAATTGGAAATCAGCCACACAACAGTGTCAAACACTCTTCCCCTTCATCCAACGTAAAGTTTCTTTACTTATAGAAAATGGAGTGGAATACTATGTATCAAAATCCAAGTGAAAGACCGAGTTATTTTGAAATCACATAAGATTAATCCTTTTGCAGGATTTGTGCTATAAAATTGATCTTGTGGGTATTGCTAATTTGCGTTGTGCACACACTATTCAGCAATATCTTGCTGAAGGAGGCATTCAATCATGCAGTGACAGGACCTATTCATATATATGTGACCCTATCTGCAAAAATGGACCTAAAGGGCTAAAAATCAAAAATGGACTTTTCCATGCCAAAATCATACTTATATGGCTATGAAAAAAAGTACTAAGTTTGAAAGCTTAATTTCAATTATTTCTTGGAAATTGGATGAAATTACTTTAAGGGGTCATCTCATTTTTACAACAAAAATTCCTGCTTTTCCTGTGCGGAAATCAGAAAGTATATAATATTTCACATGAATTTCAATTTACTGTAATTTTGTTAATAATTAAGATATTAATGTTCAATTTGAAGTATAGATGCATCATATCAAAAATTCAATAATCCGTCAAACTTTTATAATTTCAAGGTCACGGGGTCAAGGTCAAGGTCATTAAATCAAAATTTTCAAGATTTTCCTTATATTTCAACTTATTTTTAATAAGTGAGGTATTTAATTACACAAAAAGATAAAAAAAACATCTAAGAATTAAGGAAGATGCATATTAGCTCATATTGAGGAAATTTAAATGAGATTATTGTGGTATCCTATTAAAATCACTGGTTGAAATCATGTGACCTTGCTCAGGAGTTTCACTTTTCATGCGCAAGGTAGGGAAAATATCTCTGAAATCAGTTGAAAATTAAAAATTCAATATTTTGCAATCCCTTCATAACAAAGACAACTAATTATATTTTGAATTATAGAATCTTTGTATCAAACATTTGTAAAATAATTAAAAATTTGAAGGTCACAGGGTCAAGGTCAAGGTCATTTAATCATAATTTTTATGATTTTTTGTGCTATTCCCCATTTTCTTTGCTCATATTGGTACCAAATGATACCGACTAAGAAAATCCATGAATAATAGAACAAAAAGGTATAAATTAAAGACATTTATGAACCCTTTATTGTACATATAATATATGGAACAGCAATTTCAGGTTAAGAAGGGTAATCAGCAGAATTCACTCAGTCTTGTATTGCGTTTCTTTGCCATTGTGCTTCGTCTCAAGTCATCTTCCTTGTTCACTAGATTGATAAAAGACTTTTACTTTATATTATTATATATCAAGTCCTAATTAATTATTAAAAGAAGTTATTTATTATTATTATTATTATTATTATTATTATTCTGTCTGAAAATTATGAAATACATACCTTGTTTGTTTATGAGTGGAACACGCTGATTCTCATCTACTGATGATTGCAATGATAACATCACTGAATGATCTTGATTGACTGCTTTCTTGTTGCTCTTTTTCCTTCTTCCCTTCACTTAAAAAAATAATTTTACTTTACCATTCAATTGTGGATTTTTTCAATAATATCAAATGAAATATCACAATTATGTTTTAATAGTTATTATCTTGTGGGACAGGGAAGTAATTTTCATCTGAGCTGCTATCTGTGTAATCCACTTCTTGTCTTTGTTCTGTCTTCTTGTACACTTTAGTAAAAAACCATTTTATTTGAGTATTAAACATGAAATGTGAATATTTACTTTTAGAAAATTTCAATACATATCTTTCCTTTTTATTCTCTCCTCATCAGTACAACTTTCATATGCAAGGCGTGAGTGGTTCAGAGTGCCAGGAAATGCTATGGAAAAGTGAACTTACTTCTCCAAACTTTACAGTTAATTTACCAGGTTTCGGGGGATATTATGGCTACATATGGATACTATAAGGTATTTAATTTGATATAGAAAATATATACTTACTGTTTATGACTGGAAATGTGCTGATATTGTCAAAAGAGGACTATTCCTGCTATAAAACATGAAACTACGGTCTCCGCAACATGTTGATATAATGTGTTATGACTTGACCTATTTCTGACGTCATTTTCTCAGGTTCACTTTCGAGCCCGTTAGTGTTAAAATCGCAAATAGAGTCACAATGATGAAATAATTCAAATAAATTGAATGGATATAAAATTTAAGAATGTGAACATTTTACGTCTTACTTTATTTTTGTAGAGTAGATGAAACTACACTTTAACTAAGGAATGATTTTCAGTGTTTGTATTATCTACCTACCCAGTTTTACTCAATCATATTGGTTCGGTACTCTGTTATTCTAGTTGCCCTTCCTACTACTGTAAGTAATATTTTAAATCATTAGTAAACAATAAATATACTTACTTTATCCGAGTATTTTTTGAAGTCAGTATAAACGTGTAGCATCTACAATGTTGACATAGAGATGAACTCCATTTTAACAGAACAGAGAATTTTTTAGTTGTTGACATATTCAGATTTGCGACATAATCCGGTTCTAAAAGAAATACTTTAAATAAACAACTAAAAAATATGTTATTTCAAATTCTTGAAATTAATTGAAATTTCAAAGTTGAATCATTTCGTTTTTAAAAATGTTTTCATAATTTTTGTTTAAACGAAACTAATGGATGATTCCCGAGCCATGTGCTGCAGAGTTGGAATCGAGAACAGAATTTGGAACCGAAACCGACCCGGTTTTTTAAACACGTATCCGAAACCGAATGTACCCAAAATTTCCTAAAATGCACAGCATCTTACCCGAACCTAACCGAAATTCCGGACGGCAAAGTCACCTTCAAAATTTCAAACGAATGATAATGTATTGTTCTCCTATTAGACATTTAATGTACTGCTTATAATATTAAATCCCACTCTTCGGTTGTTTCCTGATAGGAAAAGAAATCTAATGAATATTAGAAATAATTTAGAAAGAATTGATTGCCTTATTATTTTTGTTAATGCGAACAATTACAATCCTTTAAATGTCAAAAACTGAATCAATGTGAAACCGGTTAAGATAGATATAAATTTTTAAAACAATTATCTCAACGCATCACCATGTGTATAGGATAAAGTACCAGTTAAAACCTTTGTTTTTTTAATTGAAGTCGCTGGCGTTTTAACAGAACACGTGGGCTTACCCGAAACCGTATCCGATTTNTATAGAACATATATACTTACTGTTTATGACTGGAAATGTGCTGATATTGTCAAAAGAGGACGATTCCTGCTATAAAACATGAAACTACGGTCTCCGCAACATGTTGATATCTCGTGTTATGACTTGACCTATTTCTGACGTCATTTTCTCAGTTTCACTTTCGAGCCCGTTAGGGTCACAATCAAAAAATAGAGTCACATATATATATATTTTTTTCAGCACTTCATTGTAAGTTCCCTCTACAACACTTATTTATGCACGCGCTATTAATTTACCAAATCATGAACATATTTCGAAATATTAGTAGATATGGTGCAAAACAATAAGCAGTTAAAAATGTATACACATTCAAAATTTCAGTATAAATTCAATGTAAAAGTTAGTCTGAGCATTCTTGTAGCTGCAAATTGTGAAGCATTAAAAATTTATAGACGGTATTACTCAGTCACATACTGGTGTGGCCACTCTAAAACCAATGCGTTCAAACTAGTCAATTTGCTAACTGGTACCAGCACTGTTTCATTTAAGATTGCTGGAACAACTGCTATCTTCGTCATTCTTGGGTCAAAATGCAAATTGATCAAAATGATGAAAGATGCAAGCTTTTCAATCATTTCATGCACTTACAAAATTGAATTCAAAATAGAATCCTATAATCAGTGGGATAGCAACAGTAAATATATTGTAGGATCCGGTCAGCAATACTTCAAGATGCTGCAATTGATGGACTTAATTTGATTCATGCATGCATAAGATATTTAATTTTATAAGCACTACATTGCCGCATAAAACCGGTTGTACTATTTACAATTATTTTCAGTTCTGTATACATAGGGCACTATTATGTACAATATGTTTTATTAAAAGTTTAGTTTTGAAAATTGTGGTTGCATTCACTTTACTAATCATTATATTGAATGGCAATTTGTAGCTAANNNNGATAGCAACAGTAAATATATTTTAGGATCCGGTCAGCAATACTTCAAGATGCTGCAATTGATGGACTTAATTTGATTCATGCATGCATAAGATATTTAATTTTATAAGCACTACATTGCCGCATAAAACCGGTTGTACTATTTACAATTATTTTCAGTTCTGTATACATAGGGCACTATTATGTACAATATGTTTTATTAAAAGTTTAGTTTTGAAAATTGTGGTTGCATTCACTTTACTAATCATTATATTGAATGGCAATTTGTAGCTAAATCCAATCCCGATGGGAGGGGGTTACACTTCCTATATCTCAGGCATAGGTCCATCTCGTAGTCCTATGAGAAGTGGAATCCATCCCGTCAAAGGAGTTTTGTTACAAATGGCTTGTTATTTAGTTAATTTTATGATGATTGATACTCTAATGTTATACGATCCCTGATGTTAGAATATATGAAGAGCTGAGGCGCAAAACCAACTAAATCCAAAAACTAGAATTTCCGCAACTGAGTTTTCTATATCTCAGATGGAAAGAATATCGAAATTAATTTTTTTCTGTTGTAATGAATAGACTGCCTATCTATTCACTGAATGATGTGACTTTTCATCCAGATAAACTACTTTAATATCATTCTCAAATTCGTTTTGGATGCAAAACCAACTAAATACAAATACATCTTTTTGTTAAAGGAAGATTGACACCAAAAAATTACAATGTAGCTTTTGTTTGGATCATTTTGCGATTAATTACATGATAAATATTGTTATATTGACTGTTTTAATCGCCTAATATATTGCTTTAAAGTAAAAATAAGCAGCTATTGGTACATAACTATACACAGAGATTAGTTTTCAAAATTTCAATTTATACAAAATAGTTAAAAAACTGAATGAGAATTGGGATATCAATACAATGAAACAAATTTGAGAATGATAATGTAATTCTTCATTTTCATTCTCAAAATTATAAGTGCACACAACTTTAAAATTCATCTTCATTATCAGATTGTGGAATAATGTCATTGTTCTTTAGGATTGTTTTTTAGTATTGCACAATCTCATCATTCGCTCCAATTTCGTATATCAACTTCATGACATCTCTTTTCTTAGCATCTTAGAGTCATGTCTGCATGCTATTTTTGGGGTTACCTTCCTTCAGTCATACCTTGAGGCCTTCTCTCTTTCCCGTTTTGTTTGAGTCTTGTCTCTTTTATGTTTTCTACCACTAACCATAGGTAAAACCTTTACATTCATATCGTTGAAATCGTTTATAGTTACCATTTTGTTTTTTTACTGGATATAAGATGGCTTATCGCACGTGTATAGGGCAGTGGTGAGAAATTTGATTGGTTGAGAAGATATAATTGACTTTGCAAACTAATGATTAGTGGATTTAGTTGGTTTTGCATAAAAAAGCAAAATCGAGGCTATTGAATCTCTAGTTGGTTTTGAAACACAACAGTATTATCAGCGGATGGGTCTCACTTAACATAAAGTGATTTGAAGAAAAAATTGAAAATGGCGTTCATTTGGTTTTGCGCCTCAGCTCTTCATATGTATATTGTAATATCTTCTGTTTATGCAGGGGATGCCCAATTACGCATATTGACCTATTCGTAACCCATGTAAACAAGTGCATCAGTAACTTTAAAAGTACATTAAGCACTTAAACGCATCTTTATATCATTAAATGTGCTTTACAGATGTGCGTTATAAGATAATAACGCAATGTTTTAGGATATCAAATTACGATTTTTAATTGAAGAACTTATTTTAACACTTTGGCTACGCACCGCAATATCTATCACGATAACTATTCGTTCCCACCGTATGCGCTGCGAAGCCTGTCGCGATGGCCTAACATTCCATTCCCTCCGCATCGCGAGTCCTATCGCGATGACGAAACACTATATTTAGACTACGTCGTCATTGTAAATATCAAGAAAAGGTAACTACCAAATGAAAATTTAACATTTTATCTTTAATTTGGAATAGTTTCCCTTAGAATTTGCCTTTGTTCCGATACAAAACGAACTAAAAAAAGACGCTAACTCAGTTTTGTCATCGCTCGATTTAGACAAAGATTGACACAATGGCGGCGCCCAGTAGCCCACGAAAAGTTCCCCAACGTTTTTCTTCTAATGAATCTATTAAATTGGTTTTTGCGGATGGATCAGATGATGATGAAGTTGACCATTATTCTGATTCTGAATCTGTCACATAATATGTGTCTAAAAAATCTTAGAATTTTACTCATTTTTACCCTCATTTCAACACACATTTTACACACACACACACTCATAATGACATACAAATTTGGTATAGAATTGAAGAGCTATCTTTCCTCTTTAATTTGAGACATCATATGCCTAAATCCATAAAAATGTAAGATAGATTTTGTCAAAACAAAATCACCCCCAATGCCTGCGTATCAAGGGAATTTACAGGTAGTACTGGGCACGCGCAGTGGGAACATAGGGAGCACAGGGAGTACGTAGTCAAAGTGTTAAAAGACGATATTATCGTAAAAATTTATTTTATTGTTATATTGATTAAATGCGATGTTTCTATTAAATTTTAAGCATTTTCATGATAATAAAATTCAAATTGGTTTCCATTTTGCAATATTCACATGAATTGCTTTACTAAAACATTAAAGCTGCTTAGAACACTGCTGTTAAGTTTTTCCAATTGCATATAGTTCTTACAAAGTGTGTGCATATTTCGTGTTTAAAGTTATTGATGCACTAGTCAACATGGGAAGGAACCTACTGTGTACAAAAGATATAACACAAACCCTAATTGCCCTTTTAGCTTATGTATCCTCATATGGCTCTTTGCTTTGTACATGTAATGAAAATGCATGACTGCTCAATAATTAATTTCTAATTATCTCATTCAGAATGAGGCCCTGCAAGGTTATCTCACAGGGTAGTTCACCCCTCCTGAAGCTGTACGAGCACTAGGCTTTAATTACTATCATATTTAAATTCAATAAATAACAACAACAAAATAACCCGACTGTAGAGTGTAGATTAGTGGTATTCTTTAAAATTTCCAAGGTAATATACAATAGAATAAAACACAGTTTTTTGTAGTAAACTGTTATTAAAAGCCTTCATTAAATGAATGATTGGTGAGGATCAATTAACCCGAACACTAACTAGAACAACTGCACTGTATGCAATTAGAAAATAAATGACCAGTAATTTGAAAACAAGTGTGATTAATAATTGCACATAGATGTTAATGATCCTTGCTATTTTAATAGTTTTCCATTTATATCAAATTCACAAAACCTACCAGCTGTTTAAATCTTTCCATTTTTCAGCACTTTTTACAATTGGTCAAATAGCATATATTTTTGTTTCATATTTACAATTTGGGAAATTATTAATATCACAAATTCAAATTAAATCCAAAGTAATGGACACTACACAAAACTAAAAGCTTTGCAAATAGCCAGAGGCTTAATTATTCAAAAAGAGTCTGAAGGCAAAACAGAAATTAATAATATATGACCAAATTGTTGTGATGCTACATGCCCCTCCATTGCAGATTAATTGACAATCAATGGGGGTCTCGGCAATGACCTACTAGCTGTTTTTATCAATTTTCCAGAGAGCTCCTTGCTCCAACTGTGCATCCATGAAAATTTGCTTTGTTTTTTTGTCTCATTATGGCATCTATCTCAGTAATAGTGTAACTTTTCTATCATAGATATGTGGGAACTCTCAAATGTCTATTAATGGCATACTTGTCCTGTAAGTTGTTGATTTTCTATGTGAATATCAAATAATGATTTGCATAGAGACACAGTCATCTTAGGGTGATCATAATGGTCATTAGCACATTGATGTTGCTTTGATGCAGTTCTTCCCTATTTATTTGTGAGTTCAGGTAAAAATGTGTAAATTTGTCCCATAAAACATTCCTGGAGAAACTGAATCATAAAATATTGATATGTACTGCAATACATCTTCTGTTGCTACTATATGATGAGTGTATGCAGTGTAAGTTCTCATTAGTAATCCTCTCTTCCAATCTTTTGTAGTCAGTTTCTTCTGCCATAACTTGGCTGTTCCTATTGTGATTGGGTAGTTCATAACTGTTCTGCTAATATTTTGCTAGAATTTTGTCAACAACCCTTTGTATTTCTAGCTTCAGCGTCCTTTTTTCTAATTACCAGTTTAGACATTGTACACTCCACATCTAACATCAGCATTCTATTTATTTCATCCAATGTGAATTCCGCAGTTAGAAACATATTCATCCTCAATACCATATCATTATCAATGGTTTCCCCATACTTCCTCAGAACTATTCCAAATTGTGGGGTTTTTCTATCTCCTCAACTATTTCTACGTGTTATAACTTATTTTCAAGATTTGTATCTTCCAATAATTCTCTTAAACATGGATGCATAGTTATCTCCAATGTTCCAAGTAACTCCTCTTCTGTATAAAATTCTTCTAGTGATCTTATTATCTGCTTAATGATTTTTATTGTTATGATTTTATTTTCTTCTTTTGAAAATTTTTGTATATCTTGTGAATATTGTTGTATGAACTCATGAGGGATGCATCATCTTAGATTCAAAAAATTGCGCCATTCATCATGTATACTTCATGTTTCTTAACTAGTTTAATGCATCTCCTTTATTAGACTTTCCATGCACAAAGGACTATTTTTTACTGCAAATTTGAGTGTCCAAATGACAAATTCTAGTAATATTCATGACTATATAGGTGACGTTTTCGTGAAC
>CABFPE010000518.1:79887-94845 GCA_900660155.1 Hofstenia miamia | reverse complement strand
ATCATGTATACTTCATGTTTCTTAACTAGTTTAATGCATCTCCTTTATTAGACTTTCCATGCACAAAGGACTATTTTTTACTGCAAATTTGAGTGTCCAAATGACAAATTCTAGTAATATTCATGACTATATAGGTGACGTTTTCGTGAACATATGGATTCAGCCAAACAATCTGGTGAAGAACTTTTCATATTGATACAAAATTTTTGTGCCACTTTTATGAGGTGATGTTGAGACAGAAGTACTATACAATAGCCAATTTTTTGTTTTCTGCATGACTGGACATGAGGTAATTTCATACTTTTTTTTGGATATAATTCTTCACATGCCTCTTTGCTTAATAGTAATCTCAACTGGTCATCTTCTGTTAGAAATATTCTCATTAACCAGATCACTGATATCACATAGATAGCTGGTAATTTATTTCCCTTAAACATCAGCAAACTAAAATTTTGTCTATCATCTCATATGACAAGTGCATTTTGTACAAAATCTTCTCAATTGTATGCTGGTACTTTCCAAGTGGACATCTAATATCTATCTTTGGCCACTCTTCATCAATCAGCTGTCTTGTTTTGATCTCCTTCCAGCAATTATAAACTTCTGCTAATGTCTCTTGGCTCTGCAACAAAACAAATGAAGGTTATACACCTGTAATATTAATGATGATTAGGGGGATTCATTAATTCCATCATTTGAGCCAGTAGTACTACATCTAATGCAATGTGTTAATCGAAAATTTATTTATGGTCCAGTTACTTTTTATTCAATAAGACGTCTGTGTACACTAGTTTAGTCATAGATTCTTCTTTATTTGACATTCCAAGGATGTGATAGTTTCTCACTCATAATATAATAAAGTTTTCAATCCTATAGTGTAGTCCCACTTTCTGATATTTCTGTGATTATTAGTATCACACATATTCTTTCTTTCTTAGCCAATTTATAAAAATTTCAATTTTCCATCATTTTTTGATCATACATTTCATCTCTCCTCAGAATATTAACTATCATGAGATTCATATATTCCAAGTTTATCAATTCAATCTTTTTAATATCATGATTCATGGCTAGAAATTGATTTAAATTATCTAGTTTAAAGCTACCTTCAAATGATGTGTGCACAGTACTTCTCCAATAGTGTTTTAACATATCTTTCTTCATATCACTATCATAGATATTGTAGCACCACACTGTTTTCTGTTTTTATCCACACCAGCTGTAATCAATATCTTCATTCCTTCTGAGATGCTTCTATCAATAATGTACTTTCCCTTGTGCACAGCCATAAATACAGATGTAGTGATTGATCCTCCACAGGTGACATTTTACCTTTACTTTGGCACTCTCTTTCATATCATATTATAGATGTACTCCTTGAGGTAAACAAAACTGAAGGGGTCATGATATCACTAAAAGCACTAGTTTGTATTGCACTAAAAAGACTCTTATCATATTTACATTTATCACCAGTTCTGAATTCCTCTCTTGACTCATAAATGTGAGAGTCAACCAATTCAGATCTTGGTTGGCAGGCTCACCCTCTTCAAGTACAAACATTTTTCAATTAACAATTTGAAATTAGTAATATTTCAATTGTGCATAATTTAATTGGATTTGTAAATGCCTTGAGTGATGTCATTTGTTTAAAAAATCTGTGCTATTTTGAATATTTAATATTTCTGCCATGCAGTAATTCTGATTTTTGTTATTATTGTACAAAAGGTCACACCTGCTCATATTTACAGTATGCTTTAGTGCCACATTTTGTTTATTATTTCCAGTTTCCTTTTCTTTAAATATGATGTTTTTGTTATACAAGGTTCAATAGAATTTACTCAATGCTTATTTTTGGTTGTGTACATAATTTTCTAAAAAAGCTTTTCTAAATTTCTGATCATTGCCAAGGGTGCCTTGTTCAGGTACAGCTTTACAAGCCCATCAATATGGCACTTTGGCAAGTATAGGGATAGGGCTTTACACTACTGCTTGTCATTCATTATGTTTTATATTTTCTTGCAGCATCTAAATAAGCATGTAGGGCACACTTTGCACCCAAGAACTTTTAGGACTTCTCTCCTTCTCTTCTTTTAAATTAGGGCTCTGTCTAACATGACTCTTTCTTACAAGGTTCTCTGTTATGGGTCAGCTGAGTGTGGCCATGCACCCTTCCCTTACCTGATCTCCTGGCTACCTTTAACTTTCACTAGGAATAGGTTCATTTGGCTCTGGAGTCAGGCCATTAATTATTGTGACATTGGCAAATTCTGGTGTTGTTTTTCATGCCAATGCCACATGGTGACCACCACAGGACTCTCCTTATTCATGTATGTTTCATAATTAATAGTGCCTCTGTAAATGGGATCCTCAAAGAAGAACTTTATGAAGGAATGAGGAAAATTACTGGAAGTTAGAAGAGACTCTAATCATTTGGAAGTGCAAAACAACCTACATAGCTGAAACATCTTGCTGCTGATAGCTGAAACTACAGAAATTTTTTTTTACCAACTAGTAAAGCCTAACCTACTACCAAAGATCATCATTGATGGAAGCTGTATCTGCTCAAGCCCCTTGGGCACTGTTTTATGAAAAATAAAAATGCCTATTAAACACAATAAATCATAATCTCATCCCCAGTCAGAGTACAAAACTCTCCCATGAAATGAACTGATCAAGAAGATCTAATCACTTGATACTGAAATCAAATCACTAAAACAGAAAATGGAAGAAATGCAGATCAAAAACTGTAAATGGTTTGCCATGATACAACTTGAAAACCAAAACTTACACCAGGAAATAGCTATCCTGAAATCTGAAAAATTCCAAAGTATTACCAAATTCAAAAAACTCTAAGAGACAAATGAAGAAACAAAAAAAACAAAACCAGGATTTTTCTGAGGAGAACAAATCACTAGAGAAGAGGAACAACACACTACAAAGACAAATAGAATTATTGAATGAAATCCTTGACCACAACAACAATTTGTTAACACAGGTCAAAGAGAGTAACAACCACAATATACAGCTAGTAAGTAGACTAATTGCTGAAGAAGCTAATTACAAAGGTTTACAAAGCCAAGTTTGACAAACAAAATGACAATCAGCTGCCATACTAAATGCTGACCACAGCTTTGCAATCTCAAACACTCCTATGAGCTTAAGTGAACCAACACCTATATACAAAAAACTCTGGGACATCAGGGTAATCACCCATCCCTTCCAGTAAATAACACAATTCCTCAACAATCTCTTCCTAGTGCCATATCAGACTTAACTCAGATCACACCACCACCATCACCAATAAATTATGTTTTTTTTAGAAAATATCAATAACAAACTTGATATACTAAGTAATAGGCTAAACAACCTAGAAGACAAAAAATTTATCAAATCAAAACTACCTTCAGTAATGCCAGATGACAATCTAAAATTGCAGATGCCTCCATGCAAATTCTCTGGCAAAACTGATGGCATCTCACATATGTTTGAAGAATGGTTGCTCACATATGAACAACATGTAACTGTCCAGAAAGCTGGCCAAGAGCATGCCCTTGCACAATTCTCAACATTCCTCTCAGGAAAAGCCTTCAATTATTACCTTACATTAGACAATGTCACTAAATCAGATTATCCCCTACTGATACAAAATTTTTATGATCAATTCCATGCACCAACCTCATGCAACCAGTACAAAATCCTCTTAAATAATACAAAAAAGATGAAAACATATAGGAATATATCCTCCAAGTTGAGCAATTATACCACCTAAGCAGATCATCTACCAAATACTGTTCACAAGACTTATTCAGCCATATCACTTATGGCATGCCTCTCCAAATAAAGCATAGATTCAAGCACAAATGAAGCCTGGATGATAAACTGGCTACTTACATCAAAAAAGCCATTGAAGCCAAACTTCAAATTGACAACTACAGAAAAATTTCTAACCAAATCAAATTGAATGAAACTTAAACATCAAGATACTACACACTTCAACCAAGGAAACCAGGTCAACCCATTTCAACATTGCCAGTGGCTGTAAAAACCAAACCCTCTTCCACTGAGGCAGCTCCAAAACCAATAAACCTCAATAAAATCCATTGTAACCACTGCAGACAACACAGTCACATCTGCTCTAATTGTAAAGCATCAATCCACCTACTAGCTGACAAAGAATGCTATTACACAGATGACAGTGATGTTTACAAATCTGATTTCAAGGATGAAGATTTAAACTAGTAAGAGTGCTGACTCCCAGCTGAGCAGTAACAGTTCTCATCACAACTGACCTATAGAAAAAACACCATACCTGTTACCATCAATGGCATAGTAATACAGGCCCCCATTGACACCAATGCCTCAGTGTCCATCATAGCTGATACCTGCACACATCAAATCAGCATCAATCACAATACTATTACATTGCACAATCATGGACTAATCAATGCCTCAGGAGATTATCTAGACACCAAGGGAAAGATAGACAATCTTGAGTTCACCATCTCTAACAACAAATTTAATCACAACATTCTTGTTGTTGACACCACCAACCACACATTACCATATGAATTGATATTAAGCAAGGATTTCCTTGAAAAATACCAATGCATCATCAACTTTATGAATAAAACCATAACAATAGATCCAGCCAACAAAGACATTACAATGCACTTACAAACCATTGAAACAAAAACCATATTGTTGTGACCTTTGCAGATAGGAAAAATTGAACCATTCAGTTGGCATGTCATCATTCTTACTAGTGACCATCCAATAACAACCAATATCATCATCAACAGCCAACAAGGAATGAACTCTAAAAAGATCATCATACTAGCATATATTCTACAGTGTTGAAACAACACTTGCAGCACAGCCATATTTAACAAAACCAATAAATTGATTACTGTCACACCAGATAACATCAAAATTTATGCATCACCTGTAGTAACTGTCATATGCAAAAAACCCAAAACAATTCTATCCATCACACCAGATTTGGACAAAAATGTATCCATCACACCAGATTTGGACAAAAATGACATGCTGTTGGCACCAACCATAACCACTGCATCACATTCCCACCTAATGGAATCAGAGGCTCTAGCTCTTACCAATCTGCTAGACAAACATAACATAGAACCATTTCCAATTTTTATACCATCAGTGTCAGAAAGGCAATTGGGGAGGAACACTGCATTGAAACTGTTACCAATACACCTATTCAACAACCAGTCCAACCTGTACCAGAACATCTCAAACAGGAATACTCTAAAATAATTATGGACTTACTTAACAAAGGTATCATTCAATCATCCAAAAGCCCATATCCATCACCAACTGTGTTCATCAAACACCAGACAAATATAGACTTTGCATCAATTTCTGTAAACTCAATGACATCACCAAAAAAGATGCCTACCCTCTTCCACAAATTGACCAAATACTATACACATCATGCCAAAAAACATACTTTATGACTCTCAATTTATGCAAAGCCTATTAGCAAGTGCCAATGCATAAATCCAATATAAAGAAAACAGCCTTCATCACTCCTCACAGCCTATACAAGCAGCTTTACATGGCCTTCAGCCTTTGTAACACGCCTGCCACTTTCCAATGCTATGTCACAAGAATACTGCAAAATGATCAACACTAACTCAATGAAGGAATCACAGCTTACATAGATGATATCCTCATTGCATCCAAAACAGAACCTGATCACCTACAAAAACTTGACAAGATCTTACAGCTACTAAAGTCCTTGGGCTTAAGAATTAATGCACAAAAATGCCATTTCCTCAAAAAATCCGTCATATTCCTAGGTAGACAAATTTAAAAAGGTAAAATAATTCTTAAAGAGGATGCACACAAAACCATTGAAAAAATAACTCCATCTAACAACAAAAAAGACATCCAATGAATATTAAGTTTCTTCAACTATTACCAAATATTCATCCCAAACATTGTTGAAAAAACCATTCACATGTCTAACCTATTAAAATCCAAACCACCATTTCAATGGTCCTGGGACCACCAACAAGAATTAGATAAGTTAAAACTAGAACTAAAACTCTTACCAAGTTTAAGCACAACAGACTTCTCCAAGGAGTTCATCCTTGACTGTGACGCCATTTCCATGGCTATCAGCACAGCACTAAGCCAAATAATTGACGGGATCAAAACACCTATCCAATTCTTCAGTCATAAACTCTGCCCAGCAGAATTGAATTATGGCTCCACAAAAGCTGAAATGCTTGCCTCATTGAGAGTCTGAAAAAATTCAGATACTTCCTCTTAGGCCAATCACACTTTACTGTTTGTACTGATAATTCTGGCATAAGTTAGCTTAAAAAATTCTCTGGTGATCAATCCAACATTATTGCTTGCTGGATTGAGTATTTAACCAACTTTAGCTTCACCATCATCCATCAAATGCTGATCTTCTAACCACACTACCACAATTCCATCATGATGAAACCAAACCTATGCAACAAAAGGTGCCATTTCCATTCATCTCCCAGGCAGCACACCAGAATCTGCCAGACATCAACACTGATAGACAGGACCATCCAATCTTACCAGTCTATCTAAAGGAGGAAATCAACAAACAAGAAATCATTAAACACCAACACAACAATATTCAATTAAAAGAAATAATTAACAAAATGAAACACCCAGAAACACAATTAACCACTGTAATAAACAAATATAATAACAACTGCAAATGGGCATTACCAGCAAATGTCCTCCTGTTTGTCACAGATAAGCATCACAACCACATTGCACTACCAGAATACTATAAATGAGACATTGCTTGCAAATTCCATGAGAGGCCAAAATGGAATTATCCAAACAGAATGTACATTAATCACCCAATTCATGTGCATTGGTGTCCATTCCATCATCACCAATGTCATTGATAAGTGCACCATGTGTATTCTCACCAACATGACACACTTTCCAAAGCAAAAAGCCAACCTACACAAAATAACATCAACTTGCCTGAATGAAATAGTCCATGTAGACAGCAAACAACTGTCAAAAGATGACAAATGTTTCCAATACATCCTTGTATTGTTTGATAATTTCATCAAATATGCTTGCATGGTCCCATTATCCAACCAAACAGCACATACCATTGCAATAGCAATATTAAAGACAAAGATCCTCTGCTTTGGTCCTATGACCACACTAATATCTGATAGAGGAACACAATTCAGAGGTTCCCTCACACAAGAACTGCTGCAGCAGCTTGAAATCTTACATGAACACACTGCCCCATACCATCAGCAAAGTAACAGTGTAGTCAAACATTTAAACAAAACTTTGATAAAACCAATTTGCATTGCTACTTCTAGAATCAGAGGAAAATATTGGAGACACCTACTCCCCCACATCAAGTATTTTTATAATACCAGTGTCAAATCTACTACTGGCCTTACACCTCTTAAGGAAACATATGGTCGCAAAGCAAACACATCACTAGCAATGATGTACAAACAATACAAACCACTACCAAAAAAAACTACATTAAAGATCTACATGTTTAACAAGAAAAGTTCAGTCTGCCAAATATGCAATTACAACAAGGATGCATATGGCCAACCACATCAAGTTGGTGACAAAGTCTACTCCTTTACACCAGTACAGATGACTGATGGTAAACAAACATGTAAACTTGCTACATCCTGGACAGGTCTGCACACAATTGCTAAAGTGCTCAACTGTAATAGCTATGTTCTAGATAATGGGACAACTAGAAACTTCCAATCACTACATAGAACCATTAAAGATATCAAACACACAACTATTAACAATAAACACGAATTTCAAATAATAAATAATGATAACTACACATTCACACTAATGCCTGAGCTAGCTGATGTCCATGAGGATTTGTTTGATGAAACTGTGACATTTCCTGATACACCCAATCAGTTAACTAAAACATGGAGTAAATGCAAAACACATTTACACAATGCAATTAATCCCACAGACTGGGATCTCAACCTTAACCTTCTTTTTAGCCCTCAAGCTGATGAAGTGAACTCCTCCTAAAAACTCCAGCAGCAAGAGCAGTATTCCCTATACCTCCAATCCCTGGTGCAGTATCAAACACTCACACCAAACTAGGAGTCCACCCTTGTATCCATTGTACAGGTTAGATGCTGGTGGAAACTACTCACCTAGTTTGAGAGCAATGACCCAATCACTACTGACACACTCATGTGTTGACACTTTGAACCCTTCATCCTCTTAGTCATACAGCTTGGAGAGTGAAGGTGCTTTGAGTGGTCATTCAACCTTGCCAGACACATACAGCTTGGATAGCTATGTCACAAAGGGGTCCGAAATGGACATTGAACATTCAGTTAAATGTAAATTGGAAACTAGCATTGCAGAGGAGATGGTGTTACAACCTTTAGTTTTACCACAATATAAAAAACATCATCATTGCTCATACTCCCTCCTTAGCTCTGCTTCATCACAATGTTCAGCCTCACAACAATGCTCACTAGAATGTCAGCAACAATGTTGTGTTAATCTCTCTTACATTAGATCAAAAACTTTACACACTTACTTTATTGCTACTAGCACTGCATGCTATATTACCAAATCTCAGTTATCTGTGGAAACAAAATCATTCATTAATAATGCATCAAGATGTGCACCCAAGTATTGTAAAAAAAATTCATCTATCTCTAACACTGACTGCCAATATTTGTAAAATTATCTATGACAACCAACATGTTGTTGTCTAAGGATAATTTTTCCAAATCATCATTGTATAGCAACATAAGGACTTGGTTTAGGTTGCTTGTGTGTTCAATAGATTGTAGTGTTGCTACAAGGATGTCATCTATATAGGCTGCTATTTCATTTTGCAGATGGTTTTTCTGTTGAGAAGAATTGTTGTTACATAGTGTTGGAATGTGGCAGGTGCATTTCAGAGATTAAACACCATATATAGTCACTTGTAGAGGCCATATTGTGTGATGAATACAGTCTTCTCAATATCTTCTTCATGTATTGGGAGCTGCTAATAGGCTTTGCAGAAGTCCAAGGTGGTGAATAGATTGTAGTTTGTGGCTTATTTTAATATATTGTCAATTCTGGGTAAATAATTTGAGTCCTTTTTTGTAATATCATTAAGATTGAGAAAAGTGATGCATAGTCAGTACTTGTCCCCCTGCTTTATGAACACAGTGGGTGAAGCATACAGACTCTTACTGCATTTGACTATGCCATTGTTTAGTAATTCCATTAAGAGCTTAGTATATGCCTCTTGGAGTAGTGGGAGAACTTGGCAGCATGGTTCACAGAATAGCTTTTGAGAGGTGCTGTTGATCTCTTGATTGACTCTGTGGCTTTGGTAACAATGCTTTTGTTATTTTTGAGTACTCCCACATTGTTTTTACTATATTGTTGATGTCATTGATATCATCCAATGTCAATTGAGGATGTGTTTCCTTCATTAGTTGAGGAGTGCTCTTTGTATCAATGTTGTTTTTCTGGAATTTGCATGCTGTAGAATCCCCACTTGTTAGAGATTGACCATAATTAGCTTTAACAATTACTTTTCTTAGTCAATATGTACTCCTCTGTGACTAGTGGGATTCCAATGCATCTGTGCAAGCCAATTTGTTACAATTGTTTAAGTCATTAATTATGATTGCAACTACATTGCTTTGAAATAATTAACCAACTACCATTTAGATCATTGACAGCAGTAAATGACAGGGTTGAAACCCAAAGCTGAAACATGAAATCAAGAAGGATTGGTATCCAACAGCAATCACCAGTTACAATGCAAATGGCTATGACTCATGAAGCTCTCTTACTGGTTGTGGTTTATGTTGTGTGGTGCAATGCATCCCAGAGTTTTTTACCTTAAAGAATGTGTACATTGATTGCTCTTGTTATTAGAAACAGTAATAAATGAAATGAGGCAACCTGGCTGCTTTCACTTCTTATGTACCCTACATATAAATATCCCTAAATATAAATAACTACATGATCCCATATACATGTGAGCAACCAATGTGGTCTGCAGAAAGATGACAGTTGACTGTCCACAAATAATTAGGATAAATTGTAACATAATTAATAGGGTGCTCATAGACACCTTGTATGTGTAATAAATCTTATTATGTTTAACACTAGAAAGACTAAGTGTGTCAAAATTGACCCAGATTAGAATTTTGTTTATTTGTGTATGCATTCATTAAAAAATGCAGGTATATGCACCACAAAATAAACTGATAATCCATTTGAATTTGCATGTATATTTTTTTTTCATTTTTACATAATGTTCTGCTTTGAAATGCTGCATGAAAAAGAATCACAAGGAGCAACTGTCTTTCTAGTGTTAATACCATACAAGAATTTGGATCTAAAATAGATGGTTAACCTATGGTCAGCTATCCAGCTGTTTGATGACATAAGCTATGAAGTGAATAGAATAGATAGGGAAGCTAAACAGCAAAAAACTAATAATTGTACAAATATCCTATAGACACACTTTCATAAACAGGGCATAACACTGATTCAGAAGTTGATGTAAATGCTGAAAGGCAGCCACCCAAAGGCCGGTAAGTACATCCTCAGGGTCCCTGAACACTACTCATGTGCCTGAATGTTTTAGCTTTCCATTTGCATTATGTAATCAAACCTGATACAAAGCAAATATAAATCTAAGCAATTTATTTTATCATATTTCTGAACTCTTTTACAGTTCTTATAGTAATTCTTTACAACAAAACAACATGTACCTGTCTATCATTGATATCTTAATTTTATATGTAATCTTTGTCTGCTAGTTTATGTAATGTTATTAATTTAGCTAAGTGTTTTTGGTTAACTGTTTTTGTCAAATGCTTTTCACCAACAGGCACTAATACCATAATAGTGCTTAGCTTACAAAAATGGTTAATTGATGTAAAAGCATAATCACAAGATATTAATCAACTTAAAATCAAAAAGTATTTCTTTTTCTTTTTTCATTATGCCACAATACCAAGAGTTCTTTAGATTTAGTGATGAATATCTCTATGGGGATTCCAGTTATTGGTAGGTCTTTAGACTTTGTTGTGATGTATTATGGGCTGTTGTTGAGGACAGCTGTTATGCATATTCCATTTCTGACTGTTGATAACATAATCTCCAATTATGATTGTGTTCATTTTTATCTTTATTAGCTTTGAATGAAAAGGCTCAATTCCTAAATGTTCAATTAAGGTAAATTCTGTAGATGTATTGCCTTTTGGGGATAGCATGATGAAGATGTTCTTGTCTTCTTGAATTGTTAAAGTATGGGTGCTGTAATCTATGAGGCAATTTTTATTGTTGAGGAAGTCTCTGAGAGGATTATTTCATATGGGAGTGGCCGATGTTTTGTGTCAATGATGTATATGTCTTGTTTGAATTTGATGTTTTGGATTGTGATGAGAGCCTCTCCCAATGCATTTATTAGTCTCAATTAGTTTTTGCTGATATCTTCTCTTGTCCATCCTAAATTTGATGCACATGTGTCTGCCATGATGGTTATAGATGCACAAGTGTTGACTTGCTTTAATATTGCAGCTGTTAATTGTAATTGGTATTAGGTTTCTTTCAAGTAAGTCTGTTACAATATAATCTTCTCATCAGCCTGGGGGTAGTATCCAATTTAGTTTAAATTGTGTTCTGTTGCATTTTCTATGTCTTCTGCATCTTCAACTGTATAAAAGCCTTTGCCCTGTATGACATAGATTATTGCTTTACATTCTTTTTTGATGTGGCCAGTTTCTCCACATTGTATTGCATCTTATCTTTGAGTACTCAATGGGTTTTTTCATCAAATGTTTGCATAGTTTCCTTTTTGATGTTGAAGGTTCTGGCTTTTGTTGATGCATTGGCTGTCCCATTGCTCTGCTTGTCATTTTGTTATTCTCAATCCTTAATTGTATATTTATCACTTTGTGGATGAGTGTCTGGATGTCATCATTGATGTTGCATTTGCTTTCAAAACGCTGTTTCATGTTTTGTGAGAGGCCATTGTGGACGTACAAATAGAGATCTTGTTTTTAGTACTTTTTTTCCTATTGAGAGAGAAATTTTCCTATATGTGTATATATATATATATATATATATATATATTTATTACTTCAGATGACTTGTGTATTACAATTTTGGAGACATGATTGTATTTATTGGATGTTTATTGTTCAAACCATTCTTAAAAAAATATCACGTCATTCTTTAATTGCTAAATTTTTGGTAATGGTTTCTAATTCTGAAGGCTCTTTTGGATATTTTCGAACAAATTACTAAATAACAGCTTAAGTATTAGGTTAAAGTATTTCTGCTAAGTGGCACAAGACAGATTTATGATTGATAAAAAGCTTACAACCTCTAACCTGAAACATTATAAAATATCATCTTGAAGCAACTGCTTCATTTTAGATTAAAACTGTACTGAATGAAGTTTGAATGTTTAATGAAATATGCGGATGTAAATTTAGCATCATTCAATAATTATCACGTGAAGTGTTAGATACGGATGCAAAAAAATGTTGATTAGAAACGAGTTTGTATAACATCTGCTTAAGTAATAAAACTGTCAGACAGCATTTGTTTGTATAAATCATTGATAGTTAAAATTTGATTAAACAACTTCAATGCATGATTAATCATACTACAATTGAAACCATACGAAATCTTTCATTGCCTAGAATAATTGCGTATATAATTCCCAAAATGTTGCCAGCATTTCAGATTTGTTAATAGAATTGTGGATTATGCATGGTTTGGCAAAATATTATGAAAACATAAGACGGAAATTTTTTGGATTTTTATCAAAACAATGTAAAAATGGATGAAAGAAAACTAAAGGTCTATGTTATTAGTTACTATTGCTTATAATAAGTAAAATGTTATTTTCAAAAACAAATGAATACGCACATGCTGATTGCTATGGTTCACGATAGCGCTGTATGGAGTATTTTTTCTAATATTTTTAAGCTCTCTTTTACTTAATCACTTTCCAAGTCACTTCTATGCATTACGAATTACGAGCCATCTCCATTATTCTGATTTTATCGAGTCTTTAAACGGTTGCTGTTTGACAATTCATTAATCACAGCTACAATAAATTTCATAAACAAGAACGAATTTGATTTCCAAAAGAAATTGTCAAGCATCTTTGCTTTACTTAGTATTTTGAGACTTTAAAAAATTTTAAAAAAATCTTTCTTTAGATTTTAGTAAAGCTATTCCTCGTGTTGCTCAGCATCTTATTATTTCGCAATTTTATGAAAGTTGAGCCAAAAATGGCTCAGTTCTGTTATTAACTTGGTGAAGTCATTGGACATGGATATAATCTACAATCTGTCTTATGCAAAGATGGAAATTAGCTCAAAATTTAGGCCCTAATCTGTTCCGTCCCAGCACAAATGCGGGTGGCTCATTTAAATTAATACTAGTTCTGCACATTTTCGGCTCATTTTATGAACCTCGTTAAAAAATTTCAAAATTTTTCAGTTCTGAGTTTGCAAAACCAAAGTTGGGTACTTTGGAGAAGTATTATAACGGATGACGTAAGCATCATAATCCCATGAAAAAAACTCTCATGATGTGGCTCAAAATGATATCTCAGCCACGCTTAACTGGTGTAAGTATAACAGGTTCATCTTAAATAACTCTAAGTTTAAGGAACATCAAATACCGAATTGTAAAAGCTTGGTTTATGCTCCTGTTAATGGCATTGGAATATTTAATGAAGTCCCCCTATTAGCAGACGTGTGAGGAAGGCTCTAATCAACTATATCTCATGCTAAATCTTAAGCACACGAGATACACGAATTGAACTTGTTATATAAAGAGTGGTTGAGCCTATTATATATTACGATCTTTAACATAGGGGTGGATCCCCTAACTATTTTCTTGACAAAAACGACTCTGTGTTTCGGATTACTGTAAGTACAGGCATTATAAAAAATTATTTCCCTACAAAGTTTATTGTTAAATCCGAAGAAGATGAGATATACCAAGCTATTTCAAAACTTTTAGATCACATAATGAGCGACATGCTGCCAGGGATTCAGAAACGGACCACTGTGTATATAAGGAAATGATTAATGCTACACATTTATAAAAGATTAATTTATAATTGAAATATGTCAATTATGAGATCATAGTAGGCTCATCAATGAGACAGAAAAGAAAATTTGAGAAATATGTGTGAAGCTTTCAAAGGGTAAATTGTTGTCTCTTCTAGCACCAGGGTGGCCTTCCAATCAATTCAAATCAACAGACTGTTGTTTATTCATATCAATTGATATCAATTCAAATCAACAGAAAGTTCTTGTTGATATCAACGGCATTATATTGCTTGGCTACAACATACTATATACTTTATTTCAAAGAAAGGCATTAATATATAAAGCTAGGACATCAATAAATATTTAATGCATGCTTGATCGCTTTGTATTTAGTCTAAAATTTCATGAGAGTGTGCCGCAGAATACTAGCTGTGAGGATTTCATTGAAAAATTGTTAAGTTTCAAATAATTCATGTATTCAAAACAGCGGAAAATTTCTAGCGCAAAGAATTACCATTTCAAGGGAGCTCATCTACTTTTAGATGTTTCCACATACAAGGATTGCCAAATTTTCTATTAGGCGTGGAGGAAATTGTTTGAAATGCGGAAAACTCTGATTGAATTGTCATCTAATAGACAATTTTTCTCCAATAAACTGTGTAATTCAAACAAAAATTGCCTCTGGTATGTTGTGGGTAGAAGCTCGTTGCTCACATTATATTTCAAATCAATTTTGAAATGTCGTATACTCACAATATTCTTGGCTAACATTCGTTAATGCGACAATTAAGGTTTGCATCTCCAGTAGGAAATATAATTAATAATATATATATATATATATATATATAGTTATACTATGTCGCTATGTACGCTT